>PVIC010010419.1:0-43418 GCA_004025085.1 Thryonomys swinderianus | reverse complement strand
TCAAAAAAAAAAAAAAAAAAAAAAAAAGCAGAGGGGCTGGAGGGTTAGCTCAGTGGTTCCGGTACCTGTCTCGCAAGCGCAAGGTCCTGAGTTCGATCCCCGGTAACCACATACAATGCTGGGCATGAAGAGTCACGCACACCAGCAATCAATACCACATACCACAGTGCCGGGCGTGGTGGCTCATGCCTGTAATCCCAGCACTTGGGAGGCAGAGACAGGAGGATTGCTGAGTTAGAGGCTTGCCTGGGCTACACAGTGAGCTCAGAGCCAGCCTGATCTACAAAGCGAGACCCTGTCTTAAAAAAAAAAAAAAAAAAAAAAAAAAAAAAAAAAAAAAAAAAAAAAAAAAAAAAAAAAAAAAAAAAAAAAAAAAAAAAAAAAAAAAAAAAAAAAAAAAAAAAAAAAAAAAAAAAAAAAAAAAAAAAAAAAAAAAAAAAAAAAAAAAAAAAAAAAAAAAAAAAAACAGAAAAATGAATAATGGAAAAACTAATAGTCAGATGTGTAACATGTACCTATAATACTTCCTTGACAGGTGCTAAGGTTTTTTTCTGTGTATAACCAAAATATCCAAAAACAAAAAAGAAAACAAACATCTAGTAGAATAAAATTATAACTAATTTTTTATTGGACATTTGAATCTCTGTAGATTTTGATTCATTTATCTTTGTCCTCTATGTCCATATAATAGACATTTCACACATAATAATAGTTAAGTAATTAAAAACATTTAAAACAAAACTATTTTAGAAATTTACCACAAGAGTGGTATCTAAAGTGAAGGTGGCTACTGACAAAACTTTAAGCAGAATTTTGAGCTTCTAGAGGGACATGTCATAAGATTTCAGAAACAACCTGAACAACTACACCTATTGCTAAGCATATGTGGGTGTTGGATCTAATCAAAGCTCTTTATCAGTGAGAAACTGGCATTTGTGCTAAACGTTCCTTTATTAAGCACAAACATCAAAAACACTAGGATAGGAGTATTATTTCATTTATAATTTATCACATGATAAAAGTCTTTGTGACACATATTTTTGAAAATATATATGTTGTGTTTGTAATCCCAAGAGTCAACCATAGAGAAATGGCACTGAAGGAGGAAAACAGTTATTCATTGCCAATTATTAAAGAAATCAAAAGATGTGTTCCTCATATTTATTTGCTCTTTTGGAACATTCATACTGACCAGAGCAATAATTACTGATAAATGAGCTTCAACAACATCTTTCAGCACAAAAGATCAGTAATAACATCTGTGTAAATGTAATATCACATTATAAACTCTCAAAGCCACAGAGAGGAAAATAATGCTGTTTGGTTTGGCTTCATTTAGGGAAGCTTATTATATATTTTTTGAACAAGCCATTCGCTCCATAAAACTCAGCTAGCAAATCTCCCTTGCCTATTATCATTTTGAGGATAATGTAGCAAACAGATGGAGGGTTTCATACAATTTGTTGAACTAAATTTAACAGGTTTGGCTGTGAGTGTTAACTTATTTTTATATTCTATTTGTGCTATGTTTGTAATAGATACATACACATGAATAAAAACAGAAAATCTGTACACATAGGCCAGCTGGTTTGATCATGTTTTCATTATAGTATCACATACTTCTCATTAAAGATTTTATATTTGGGCCACCAAGAAATTTCAGCTGTACAGCTGCTTGTTTGGCATTCACACGACAAAAAAAGTCCTCATCAATACAGTAAAACCATTCCAACCCCTCCCGCACCTATGACACTATATGTTGAAAGGGACCAGGTTGTTAAATCAATAACAACTAACTGAATAAGTGAATATTTGAATGGTATGTCACAAAATTTAATAAGATTTCATATGGCATAAGGGTCCAACTAGGAATGCTTCTGTGACGGATGAAACCTAGAGCACTACGTCAAAAATATAAGTTAAGAAAATTGAGGGCCATAGAATGTTAAATGATAGCAAGACATCTAAAACTTCAATTCAATTTTACAGTGTGAACTCTTCTGTTAAGGAAGGTTTCATTTTATCAACACAAGAAACCAATTGGAACATAATTGAGGAACCATTTAAGCAATCACACCCTAAGAATGGCTATTAACTCCCATTGCCCTGTGAACATATTTCTTTTTCATTGAAATGGAAGATTGGAAGTCATAAAAAGTAATATATGCGATGTTAAGTCCAAATGAAGAGAACTGATCATCAGGAAACTCTCTTCTAAGCTGAAAAGCAAACTGAGAACACACAACAGATACCAAAGTAAACACATTGCTGCACCCATCGAAGAAGATCCATGGAGGAGAGGCAAAGGGCAGACCTACATTCAGAATCTTAGCTACTCTGAGTATACTAGAATACAATAGGTTCACTTGTGGCTGTTGGCACTTGCTCTGCAGCCTCTCCCTGCTCTGCCATCTGTCTACCATAGGTCAAAACGACAATGGCTCTCAGATGTGCAAAGCTGGTATTGCTGGAAACCAAAAGCACCCACCCCACACAGTGTTCAAGCTAGCACTGTCACCAACTGGGATGCCATGAAAAGATCTGGCACCATACCTTCTACAATGTACTATGTGTAATGCCCTAAAAGCATCCAATACTGCTGACAGGGGCCCCCATGAACCTCAAGGCCAACAGAGATAAGATGACTTGAATCATATGTGAGTCCTTCAACATCCCAGCCATGTACATGGCCAGCCAGGAGGTGCTGTCTCAGCACATTTCCAAGCACATCACTGATGCTGACTCCAGCGAGAGAGTAACCCACATAGTACACAACTACAAGGACTATAACTTCCCCCACACCATCCTGCCCTTGGACCTGTCTGGCCAGGACTGAACACCCTGACATACTGTGGCTATAGCTTCACCGTATCAGCCAAAGGGGAGACAGTGCATGACATCAGTAAAGAGCTAGACTGTCACCCTGGACTTCAGACAGGAGATGGCCACCACTGCATTCTCCTCCCTGAAGAAGAGTTGAGTCACACAACCAGGCAATCAACATCAGCAACACCAGTTTCTGTGTCCTGAGCTTCTTTTCCAGCCCTCCTTCCTGGCTGTGAACCTTGCAGCATTTCTGAGACATTAGCTTCATCACGAAGTAACGTGGACATCTACAAACTCATCTATCCCAAGACAGTGCTGTCTGTTGGCACCACCATGTACCCAGGCATCATGAACAAAATGCAGAAGGAGATCACAGCCCTACCACCCAGCACCATAAAGATTAAGGTAATCACTCCTCTGAGAGAATTCGATGTGTATTAGTGGCTTCATTTTAATCTCCCTGTCCACTTTCCAGTGCACGTGGATCAGCAATCAGGAATACGACAAGTCAGGACTCCTCACTACCCACCACAAATGCTTCCACATGAGCTGAGCAGGTGTCAGGCACCTACTTTATGATCTGACTCTGAACTATAATTTGTCAGGCAAATGAACACATCTCACACTAGGCCTGTAGAACTAAAACAAGCCTTTGGAAGAACTCATCCTTGAAGCTTATATCTGATAACAGTGCTAGATGTTGGAACTTGTTGCTCATTGTGACCATATATTCAAGTTCATTGTTCCCTTGGTCTATGTTAATACCCTAAGGATATCTTTGATTTGATTCCTTGGTCCACCTGACTCAGTCAGTTGGTGGCTGAGCTGAGCATGCTTATCAAGGAGAAATCTTTGACTTGGTGATATGAACCACCATGATGCATTGATCTCTGCAGAGTTCTAATGAGTCAGATCTCACTGACCCAGGATTTGGGAAGCAGGCAGGAATTCATGAACCAGCTGTCACTTCTGTCTTGCTGATATGACAGGCATTCAGACATTGTTTCCGTTGTTACTGATATATTCTGGCCTGAACATTGTGGGTTACTTACTTCTCATGAGCTGGGAATGGTTTGCACTTACATATATAAATTTATTCTTTTAATTTATATGTCTTTTGTATTCAGTTCTTTAAGATAACAAATTTTGGTTTCCTGTGGTTGTATTAGAACAGAATAACATATTGCTAGGCAAGGAAATAAAGTGCTACACTGAAGAAATCAAAAATGTACAGGTAGCTTGCTAAGGAAAAGACCTTTTTAAATGTATTTAAATTAAATGGTCATTTATTTAAGTAGGCAATGATCTTCAACAAACCTCAGTGGATTTGGTTTGCATCTCTGATGTCTGAGAGCATATCTGTAATTAAGGACCATGGCTTGAGTCCTTCTTTCCTCAATTAGAAGTCCCTACTGTCCTTGTCAAGGCTTCTCAGCCTGTCCTCCTCCTATCCCTCACAGAACAAAGGCAGGTGAACAGTCGATGATTTTAATCACACTTGCCTTGCCATGGTGCTAACCTTAGCACTTCTTATGTAAAAGAGATATGACACCATCTCATTGATCTGGCAGGTTCTCTTAAGAATATTTCTGCTTGAATATTAATAATATGAACCTAGACAAAGTCATAGTAGAATCACACAGGAACTGCCTAGACACCATATTCTCTAAAGCTGACTTCTAACAATTTCTAAAGCAAACCAGTATCAATTATAATGAAAGTGATTGTATATGGACATGAGACAGAAAATTGCAAATCGTCTAGAAATAAAACAAGTAAACATTTACTTAGCAAAAGTTAAGTAGCAAAAAAAGAACAAGAAACTTTTTTTAAAAATCTCTAATTCATTCCACTAAGTTAATACCTGTATACAATCAGTTAAATAAATCAATTGTAATTTTCCTCCATGAGGTGTAAACATCCCAAAATCACAATTTTAAGGTGTTTAAGATGTTATTATTTCATTTTAAATATGAAAGATAATAGTTTTGTTTAGAAAGCAAAGGTTTTTTATAAAGATCATAACAAATTAGCATATTCACTTTATTAACTTTTGGTAACATTTTTGTTTTTATTCTGTAAAGGTATGTACAAAATTTTTTTTTAAATTCCCTTCTAACAACCATTTTCCTTTCAGTTAGTGTTAATGCTAATTTTTTTTAGATCATTGTCCACTTCATTCATCTTCTTTTGTATCTCTGGATTACATCTTTCTCACTTCTAAGAGTCTTTCCAAGAGATCTTCTTTCTGAAATCGTCTAAATTACTTTAATTGCTCAATTTTCTAAAATATTCCTTTTGCCTTTATTCTCTACCTTCAGACTTTAAAGCAAACCTTCAGATGCTTATTTCCTAATTTGTGTCTATACCTGTATTAGGCACTGTGAAAAATAAGAGGTAAAAACCTGATGTATCTGCCTTTTAAAAGCTTGCTGCTAAAGACACAGAAATACAGAAGCCTTTGAACATTTCATTTCTAGCTGAAGATATAAGATATCCATACAAATGACAATGGAAGGTCTGTCATCAAGTGCATATGTACCATAGACAAGAGCATGTTACAGGAATTTCAGGGGGGAAAAAAAACACATGCTATAACTCCTTTCCAACCTCTCCACATACCTAAAGTCAGTCACACTCAGAGTGTTTAGTGTCACTATCAGTACACCACTGCCTGCTAGCCCCACCAGCAGACTCAGAAGTATCCACCCTGCCCCAGCAACACCACACCACCTAAGCCCCATCAGGTCAGGAGGACACAACAACTCCATGTACCACCTCTGATCCCTGGGTTCTCCACAGAATAGGGCAATTGAGTTGACAACCAACAGAGAGGAATAGACCAAGGACCAGGAGGGGAGCCACATTTCAGGGCTGAAATTATACTCTTCCACAGAGACTGAGTAAGGGATAGCCTTAGATGATTGGCTTGGAGAGGGTGAGAGATAAATAGGATTTCCTGGGGGACTCTGGGAGGCCTGGGCTGAGACCAGGAAAACCTGTAAATTGTTGTGGGAGGCCAGGTTCAGTGGGAGTAATCATCAGAGGTGGTCCTGAAAAAGGTGACATGGAGACTAGTGGTATGTTTGAGCTCCAGCACTGCACCAGAAACAAGTGCTCTGAATTACTGTAGGTCAGTACGAGGAGGGCCTAAATATCTTCACCCAAATCAGAGTCTGTTTTGGTAAAGGACTTCCCAGATTTTCCCAGATCTGTGCTTCCCAGATTTTTTCAATATCCAGTTGATATTTGATGCCATTGTTGTCACTGAATTTATTGTCATAGACATGATAACTCACTGCATTTCCCTTAAAACAAGATCTAGTGAGAAAACAATCAGCCTTGAAAACTAGAGATCAAAAATTCAGCCCCAGTCAGCCTGCCCTGCTTTACTTGCCCTAAAAAATAGCCACAAAGCAAGAGAATAAGAATGCTATTCTCTTAATATTTGGTTACAAAACATTGATGTATTTTTTCATAAATAAAAATTTTAAAATGATAAGACAAGATAGGAGAAAAAAATTTGGATCAAAATGAGGTTAAAGGATCATAAGTTTATTTGGTTAGTTTGTTTAAATGTTGCTTATGATTTGTAAAAATTTTTAAAAGTAGTCTATATAGGTGGAATTTTGAACTGTACAACTCTGAATAAGATTATATAAATACTGCAGAAAGATTTAGTCATCTCCAAAATTACTGATGAGAAAAAGAAGAGAACATAATAACTTAACTTGGTTTACATAACTGTAATTCTTACATAGGTAATCATATTCAGCAACAAATTTAAACACTCAAAAATAGTCATTATCAGCAGTTTAACCACCTCTTATTCTTGCTTAGGTTTTCTACCTCTGAGTTAATGATCATTTTGATTTGCTGGTTCAGTTTCTTGTGTGTTGTCATCTAGGCTCCAAATCTTATTAACTCAAGCTCTACATACTTTCCCACTCTGTCTCCATGATCTTCCTTTGATTCCCACCCACTGTATCACTTAAGGACGTAGACCCAACAGTCTTTCAGGGAGCAATGCTTCTATCCCCAGTTCTCTTTCCTGCCTAGGCACCAACAGGAAGAACTTCGTAAGACATATATCTCCACAGAAACACCCTGTGACTTACAGGACAAAGTGTAAATCCCTCTGCCCCCACAAGACTTCCAGTACACTGGCCACAGCCTTCCTTTCCATGGTTAGGGCTTTTCTACTCATGTGCAGCCTATATTCCAGCATCAGAGAACACATCAGTTCCTGCACCCTTTGGGCTTTTTACAACTCCAAATCTCTACCCAGTAAGCATTGTTCATCAATAATACCTTTGCCTCACTTCTCTTAAAATGCCTATAAGAAATGTGTGCTATCAATATTCATTAAGGAAATAGGCTTGTAGTTCTCCTTTTTGGTTGGGTCTTTTTCTGTTTTTGGAATCAAGGTAATGGTTGCTCCCACAACTACCATATAGATTTAATGCAATCCCAATTGAAATCCCATGCCATACTTCACAGATCTAGAGAAAATTATCCAAAAATTCTTCTGGAATCACAAAAAACCTAGAATAGCAAAAGTAATTCTAAACAACAAGAGCACCGTGGGGGATATTATGATCCTCAACTTGAAACTTTACTATAAACCTACTATGGTAAAAACTGCACAGTGGCAAAGTAACAGACCTGTGGACCGGTGGAACAGATTAGAAGATCCAGAAACAACTCCAGATACACTAAGCCACCTTATCTTTGACAAAGGAGCTAAACACCCTCAGAAGAAGAAACATAACCTCTTTAACAAATGGTGTTGGAAAAATAGGGCTTGAACCTACCAAAGACTAAAGCTAGGCCTACCTCTGTCACCATGTACAAAACTAAAATCAACGTGGATTAGAGACTTAAGTGTAAAAACAGAAACACTAAACCTGCTGCAAAACAGGTTAGGTAAAACTCTTGGGGATATTGGCTTAGGGAAAGACCTCATGAAGAAACCTCTATAGCGTGAGACCTAGCAGAAGGAATCAGCAAAAGGGATCTCATTATTAAAAAGCTTCTGCACAGCAAAGGAAACCACCAGCAGAGTGAAAAGACTATGAACCAACTGATAAAGATTCTTTACCAGCTGTCTCTCAGGCAAAGGCTACTATCTAGAATATATAAAGAGCTTAAAAAATCAGTCCCCCCAAATTTAAAGACCCAATTCAAAAATGGGCATCTGAAATGAACAGACACTTTTCACAGGAAGAAGTAAAAGCTGCCAAGAAACATATGAAGAATTTCTCAACACCACTGCTCTTTAGAGAGATGTAGGTGAAAACAACATTAAGATTTCATCTCACTCCACAAAGAATGGCTGCTATCTCAAAATTAACCAGCAACAAATACTGGCAAGACTACGAAGAAAAAAGAACCAACCCTTCTCCACTGTTGCTGAGAACATAGACTGGTACAAACTCTATGGAAATCACTGTGGAGATTCCTAAAAAAAAACAAACAAACAAAAAAAAAAACTAGGATTAGAGTTCCCATTTGACCCTGCTACTTCCCTGCTAGAACATACACAAAAGAATTAAAAGAACATATCATAGTGACATGTGTTCACCCATATTTACCGCAGCTCAGTTTTTGATAGATCAATTGAAAACACCTCAAATGTCCACCAACTGGAGAATGAAAAAGAAAATTTGTTTTTTCTATAAAATAGAGTATTACACTGCCTTAAAGAATTATAAGTTTGAGTCATTTATACTCAAATGGAAGTACCTTCAGGACATACTAAAAGTGAAATAAATAGGTCACAGATGTGTATATATCATATTTGTTCTCTGGTATGAGAACCTGAAGATGTTAATGAGTTCTAGAATTTATGATGGATATTGTGAAATAGAAAATGTTCAAAGGGAAGTGTGATGGAGGAGTGAGTTATGAAGGGTAAAGAAAAAATGTGATGGTAATAAAAAAAGAAACAAAGCTTAAGTTTTTAGGGGGTGAGGGTTGTGGAATGGGTAGGGGGATGGGAAAAATGAGAATTAAATCATGTCATATACTAGTGTAAATTCCCAATATTGAGTGTGATTATGATGTGAATATGCAATGTACCAATAAAGATTTTTTAAAAAGAAATGTGTAAGAAATCATTGAGGTAGGATTGGCTTCATGCTGTTTGTCCTCTGGAATACTATATTCTTATCTCTAGTATGGTATTTTTCACATTTATTTCAAATATACTTATTTCATATCTATGTGTCACACATTTCCCAAATTCCTCAAAATAAAATTTGAATGCTTACTTTTAAGTCACCACTATTTATTACCAGGTCTAGTATAACAACCAGCCAATAAGTTTTGATTATAAATGTGGGCTTTAAGCTTTGCCTTAAAAAAAGAAATATCTGAACTGTCAAAAAGTTCAAAAATGCTCAAACCTCATCAGAATGAACTCCATGACAAAGAATGATTCATCTAAAAATTTTCCATGTACAGCCTAAAATATCAGCTGCTTTACTAATCAATTATAACTAATTTTCTTTATCTAAATCACTCTGTGTAATGACCAATCTTCAGAACTGTAAAGATCTCCTGGATAAGAAGAAAAGAGCTGAATTCTTCATAGGTTGTTGACTCTGTTATTAAGCAAAAATTATCTTTCAAACATCTCATTTACATTCATCATCTATAAAAATGAACGATTGGGGGCCGGAGGGTTAGCTCAGTGGTTCCGGTGCCTGCCTCGCAAGCACAAGGACCTGAGTTCGATCCCCGGTTACCACATATAATGCTGGGCGTGGTGGCTTACGCCTGTAATCCCAGCACTCGGGAGGCAGAGACAGGAGGATTGCTGAGTTCGCGGCAGCTTGCCTGGGCACCATAGTGAGCTCAGGGCCAGCCTGAACTACAAAGCGAGACCCTGTCTCCAAAAAAAGCAAAAAAAAAATGAACGATTGGAATTATTCTATTTACATCCCAAAGTACACTATACAGAGGGATATCATAGAGGTTGGAGGGAATAGAAGAAGAAAAGTAGGCAAGTACAAGTATTTCCCTTTGTCTTACAAATTCAAAGCACATTCTTTTACTCAATAGCAATTGTAAACTGTGTGTCATTTCACGTCTGTAATCCCAGTATTCAGGAGGCTGAAGCAGGAGGATCATGGAGAGTTGAAGACCATCCTGGGATATACAGTGAGATGCTATCTCAAAAGATCAAATCTAGGTGCTGGAGATTTAGCTCAGCGGTTCCCACGCCTGCCTTGCAAGTGCAAGGTCCTGAGTTCGATCCCAGTAACTACATACAATGTTGGGCGTGGTGACTCACGCCCACCAGCAATCAATACCACATACCACAGTGCCAGGCATGGTGGCTCACGCCTGTAATCCCAGCACTCAGGAGGGGAGGCAGAGACAGGAGGATTGCTGAGTTCCAGGCTTGCCTGGGCTACATAGTGACTCAGGGCCAGCCTGAACTACAAAGCAAGACCCTGTCTCAAAAAAAAAAAATCAAATCTAGAGCCTGACCACCACCACCAGACCCAGGCCACCCACCCCAGGGAACGGCCACTCCCCCTGGGTGAGACTGGGTAGGTACCGTGGAGGCTGTGCATTACTTCCACCACCTGAAAGCAGCCTACCCACTACCTGACCTAGGGCAGTTGCCCCGGGGACCCCCAATCCCCATAAGTGAGTCTGAGTAAGTACCATGGAGGCCATGCAGTGACTTCCACCAACTTTAAGCAGCCTCCCAACCACTGGACCCAGTCAGCCACCCCATAGGACCTCCAACACTCCAGCCAAGTCTGAGTGAGAGCTCTGGAGGCTGCACAGTGACTTGTGTCCCCTGCTAGCAGCCTGCCCACCACTAGACCCAGGCATTATGCCCCGTGAGAACTCCCCTCCTCTTGGGCAAGTCTGGGTAAGTGGTACAGAGGTCATGAAGGAACTTCCACTGCAGGCTAGCAGCCTTCAGTCATCTCATCCAGACCAGAAGCACATGGGACTTTTCCCCTGCTGAATAGAGTCTGGATAAGTGCCATGGAGATCACACAGTGACTTACACTACCAGTTAACAACCTACACACTATTAAAATCAGGCCAGAAGCTCACAGCCAATGAGCAGGAAAGGAATAACTTATGGGAAATGCCAAGGAACCATGAGAAATCAATCCAACAGCTCCTAGAGAATTCAAAGAAGGGTAACATAAGACTGATCAGAGTCAGTGAAAGAGCAGGAGACAGGGCAAAAGATATATAAAAAAAATGTTCACAGATATAGTGGCAGAAAAATTCACAGGAAAAGAAAAAGAATCGGACATACAGATAAATGAAGCATATAAGACTCAAAAAGACCACCATATGAAAAAACTACACCCAGGCATATAATTACCAAGGTTCCAGATATCTAACAAAGAATGAAAACTGGAAGCAGTTAGGGAAAAGAAAAAAAAAAACCCATGCAAAGAGAATCTCATCAGGATCACAGCAGACTTTTCAATGCAAACACTCAATGCAAGGAGAGCCTGGAGTTAAGTGTTTCAAACCCTGAAGGAAAACAACCTCCAACCAAGTTTGATGTACCCTGCAAAATTATCTTTCAAAATTGGTGGAGAAATAAGATACTTCCATGAGAAAGAACACATGAAGAACTTCTCAATTACAAAACCTGTACTCCAAAATGTTTCTAAATAGTATATTGGAAAAAAACAGTGAAGGGTAAAAAAACTCATGAGACCTACTACAGTGAATTCACTGAGCAAGACAAGAAACTGAGTGGAAAGGGGAAAAGCAAAGAATAAAAGAACCAAGTATAGGAAAACACCATGACATGTATAAATCAGGACATATCAGTTATAACCATTACTGTTAATCACCTCAATGGGCCAATTAAAAGACACTGAGTAGCAGAATGGATTAAGAAACAAGATCCTACAATATGCTGCATACAAGAAAAACACTTAATTCGAAAGAAAGCCACAGAAATAAAGTGAAAGGATGGAATATAATTCTCCATGAGACAGAAAACTACAAAAAAGCAGGAGTGACTATCCTCTTTGCAGACAAAATAGATTTCAAACCCAAACTGATTAAGAGAGAAAAAGAAGGGAACTACAACCTTGTACAGGGAACAATCCACGAGAAAGAAATGACATTCATAAATATATATGCACCAAATCCCAATGCACACAACTATGTAAAACAAATATTAGCGGATATGAAAACCCTGATAACCACTAATACAATAGTAGTAGGGGAATTCAGTACACTGCTGTCACAACTAGAAAGATCAAGTGGACAAAAAATCAATAACAAAATATTTCAACTGAACCAAACCTTCCAAAACATAGACTTAATAGATGCCTACAGAGTATTTCACCTGACAAAATCAGAATACACATTCTTCTCATCTTCTCATGGGTCCTTCTCTAAAATAGACCACATTTTAGTTCCTTGAATATGTTTAAGTAATTGCAAAGAAATTGAAATTATCCTCTGTATACTGTCAGGCCATAATGCATGAAACTGGAGCTGAATAGCAAAAGAAATTCCAAGAGCTTCAGAAACACATGGAAACTGAATAGTACTCTGCTGAGCATCCAATGGGTCACAGAAGAAATTGAGGAAGAAATTAAAAGTTTTCAAAATTAGATGATAATTCTAGTACAACTTACAGGAATTTATGGGATACAGTGAAAGCAGTGCTATGAAGGAAATTCATAGCAGTAAAAGCCTCTACCAGGAAAATAGAGCAAGCTCAAATAAAGGACATAATGCTAAACCTCAAGCTACTAGAAAAAGAGAAACAAGGCAAACCCAATGCTTGTACTAGGGAGGAAATTATAAGGAGCAGAGCAGAAATTAATTCAGTGGAGAAAAAGAGAATGATAAAAAATCAACAAATCTAAGAGTTGGTTCTTTGAAGAGATAAACACAATTGAAGGACCCCAACCAACTTTATCAAAAAAAAGGAAGGAAAAGGCTCAAATCCATGCTATTAGGAATGAAAAGGTGGAAATCACCACTGATCCAACAGAAGTCCAGATGATAATAAACACGTACTTTGAAAATTTGTATTCCAATAAGATGGAAAATGTAAAAGAAATGGATAGATTCCATATATATGACATATATGAACTTCCAAAGCTGAATGAAGGGGATATAAAAATGTTAAACACCCCAATATGATCTGTGGAATTGAATATATAATAAAAAATCTACTGACAAAGAAAAGTCCTAGTCCTGATGACTCTATTGCTGAATTATACAAAACTTTTAAAGAAGAGTTAATGCTACTACTTCTCAAACTCTTTAATGAAATTGAAAGAGAAGCAATACTCCAAAATTCATTCCTAGAAGAAACCATCACCTTAATTCCAAAAGGAGAAAAATACCCAAAAAGAGAACTACATGCCAATCTCCCTAATGAATATTGATGCAGAAATCCTCAACAAGATACTGGCAAACAGAATACAGAGAATTATCAAGATCATACACCCTGATCGAGTTGGATTCATCCCAGGGATGCAAGGATGGTTCAACTGCATAAATCAATAAACATAATTCACTATATCAACAGACCCAAGGATCAAAACCATGTGGTGATCTCAATAGATGCAGAGAAAGCATTTGACAAAGCCCAACATCCATTTATGATCAAACCCCAACAGAAAGTCAGAATAAATGGACTATATCTCAACTTAATAAAAGCTATTTATGAGAAACCAACACCTAGTATCATCCTAAATGGACACGAACTAAAACTTTCCACACTAAGATGATCAGGAACAAGACAAGTATGTACACTGTCACCCCTCCTGTTTAATATTGTGCTAGAAGCATCAGCCAGAGCATCGAAAAAGAAATGAGAGAAAGAAATAAAAGAAATAAAAACAGGAAAAGAAGTTAAACTGTCATTATTTGCTGATGACATGATAAGAGTACCTAGAAGATCCTAAAAACTCCATCAAACAACTGCTAGACTAAATCACCAAATTTAGTAGCATATCTGGATACAAGGTCAATGCTCAAAAATCAATCATATTTTTATATATAATTAACAGACTGAGAAAGAAATTGGGGAGCCAGTTCTTTTCTCAATTGCCCCCAGAATAATGAAATATCTAGGAACCAATCTTACAAAGGAGGTAAAGGACCTAGACTCCAAAAATTACAACACTGAAAAAGGAGATTGAAGAGGATATCAGAAAATGGAAAGACATCCCTTGTTTCTGGAGAGGAAGAACCAACATTATCAAAATGGATTTACTCCCACAACTACTCTATAGATTCAATGGAATACTAACTGAAACCCAAAAGATTATTTCACAAATCTAGAGAAAATCATCCAAAAATTCACTGGGAACCACTAAAAACCTAGAATAGCAAAAGCATTTCTAGGAAACAAGGACATGGCTGAATGTATCACTATCCCCAACTTGAAACTTTACTACAAAGCCACTGTGAAAAAACAGCATGGTACTGGCAAAGAGGCAGACCTGAGGATCAGTGGAACATATTAGAAGATCCAGAAACAATTCCAAATACACTAAACTACCTTATCTTTGGCAAAGGAGCCAAACATCCTCAATTGAGGAAAGACAGTGTCTTTAACAAATGGTGCTGGAAAAATTGGGCTTCACCTTGCCAAAGACTGAAGCTAGATCCATCTCTTTCACCATGTACTAAACTAAAATCAAAATGGATTAGAGATCTAAATATTAAAATAGAAACACTAAACCTGCTGCAAAACAGGTTAGGTAAAACTCTTGGAGACATTGGCTTCTGGAAAGACTCTATGACCAAAAGCTCAAGAACATGAGAACTAGCAGAAGAAATCAACAAATGGGATCTCATCTTTTAAAAAAGCTTCTGCACAGCAAAAGAAACCATGGGCCAAGCAAACAGACAACCAACGATATGGGAAAAGAATCTTTACAGTAGTTCCTCAGACAAAGGCCTACTATCTAGAATATATAAAGAGCTTAAAAAATCAGACCCCCCCCATTTAAAGACCCAATTCAAAAATAGTTAGCTGAAATGAACAGACACTTTTCAGAGGAAGAAGTAAAAGAAGCTAAGAAATATATGAAAAAATTCTCAATATCACTGGTCATTGGAGAGATGCAGATGAAAACAACACTAAGATTTCATCTCACTCCAAAAAGAATAGCTGCTATTCCAAAATTAGCCTGCAACAAATGCTGGCAAGGTTGTGGAGAAAAAGGAAACCTTCTCTACTGGTACAACCATTATGGAGATCAGTGTGGAGTTTCCTCAGAAAACTAGGAGTCGAGGTTCCATTTGATCCTGCTATTCCCCTGCTGGGGATATATACAAAAGAATTACAAGATTCATATCACAGTGACATATCTGCACTCATGTTTAGAGAAGCTCAGTTCGTGATAGCTAAATTTTAGAAACAACCCAAGTGCCCATCAACTCTACACTGGATCAAATGGAGTATTACTCTCCCATAAAGAATGATGAGATTGAGTCATTTATACTCCAATTGATGTACCTTAAGGACATACTCATAAGTGAAATAAATAGGTCACAGATGTATACATATCATATCTTTTCTCTAGTTTGAGAAACTGAACTTGTAAATGTGTTCTAGAATGCATGATCGATATTATGAAATAGTAAAAATTCAAAGGGAAATGGGGTTTAAGGGTAAATAATGAGGGAATAAAAAATTGTGGTAAAAAAGGAAACAACATTTGTGTATATATAGGCAGGGAGTTGTAGGGTGAGTGGGGGAAGGGGAAAAATGAGAATTAATTTATGTCATAGACTGGTACAAAGTCTCAATGTGGAGTTAATTGTAATGTGTATATATAATGTACCAATAAATTAAATTAAATTTGTAAAAACTCAAAACCAAAACAAAACAAAAAATAGCTTTTTGGCACATTTCATATTTAGGTAAAGCAATAAAATTTGGAGGTAGGTATGAACATCTAATGCAATAACATTTAACTGGACACAAATTTATACAAATGAAACAAATCTTTTTTCCCTGGAAAAGGTTTTTCTTCCTATTGAGTTTTCACCTCTAAAATAAACTTTCAGACATGGGCAGATTTTGAAGTCCCAGATTTTATCCAGATCAGTGATTCTCAAAATGAGGTAGAGGGATCTCAGATTATCAGGAATGTTGTTGAGTTAAACTATTTTCAGACAAATGAAAAGATGAATGCACATCAGACATTTCTGGTGATTCAACAAACTCCTTAAACAGATTATGAGAATACAACTCTCATTGTATTAGACATTAGACAATTTTCAGAAACACAAAACAGTGACAGTCCCAAGTAAATATTTTGTTGAGAACTATTATGGCTTGTGTTTGGATGTCTCTCTCAAAGTCTCATGTGGTCATAGGTGGGGCTTTTCAGAGGTGGCTGGATCTAGAGTGTGTGATGCTGGAATTGATTCTAGAGCACTAGGACAAAGGGTATGAGTTCTACCACTACTAAATAGTCTGGATACAGTAAAAGGGAAAGAAAGACACTGTTAAGGTTCCTTGTTTCTTTTACTACCTTCTGCCAGCCATGAGCTATTTCTCCTCTACAAGGTCTGTCTTTCATACTATCTTGCCTTGGAGCCAGCAGATTATGACTGAAACTTCTACAAACTATGAGCTAAATAAACCTTTCTTCCTTTAACTTTAGGTATCAGGTATTTTGTGCAATGAGAAAAGTAAGATAGGAACAATAGTTTTTTTTTCTTTTAAAATGTTATTCATTATAGCATACAAAGAGTTTGTTTTTCATGAGTTTATAATTTTTGTTTCTAATGTAGTTAATACATATAACCCACATATAATGATCTCTTAGCTAGATGTTATGATGGTAAACTCAGCTTTCTGGAAGGCTAGGGTACTACGGTCATGAATTCAGTCCCATCCTTGGCAAATTAGTGACTTTAAAAGACCACATCTCACAACTGAAAGGAGCCAGGGCTGGGGATTCAGATTAGTGCAAGTGTCCTGGGTTCATTCACAAATGGCAAAATAAATAAAAGTTCTTTGAAGTCTTCAGTAATTTTTAAGATTTTTAAAGGGTGTTAAGATTGAGAATTAGCGATTAAGGTATACATTTGGACTACATGGAGGTAAAACTGGCAATATTTGTTACTCTTGAGTAATCAAAATATGTGGATGTGGTAACAAAGCAACCCTGCACTTTACACGACCTAGTGTCCAAGATTTGACTATTAACTGGCTAAGTAGTTTCAGCCATATCAATGAATTCTTTGAGTGCACATTTTCTTATCTGTAAAATGGAAAGATAGAGATAATAATACCTAGTCGGATGCTATTAAGTGGTGGGTGTTATTCTGTGCTTCATATGCATTACTCAGTCCTCGTAGCAAACTTGGGCTGAAAGTACTTATTATCTCCATTTTTCAGAGACTAAATTGCACCATTAACTTGTCCAAGATTATCCCATAAGCATCTGAACACATATAATATGAGTCTATTATATAGGTTGTTTCCTAGATCCCTGTATCTCTATTTAACATGACTCCTTCCAAATACTACATGCTCTATACACTGGATGCTCTGCAGGCTTTCATTTTTGGCTTTATAAAACCTGTCACCTCTGTCCTTTTACCTTTTAGGATGCTCCTCACTTCCATCTTGCTAGCCCTTTTTCTAAGATTTTTCCAAACAGGAGCCTTTGCATATATACAAATAAACTCATCAGCTTACTTCTAGATTTATGTTAAATTCTCTAAAATTCCAAATAAAATATATATTTGCACATAGGATGTGATCCATAACTGTCACTGAGCAAACTGTTATATAACAGAAGCAAGTTCAACTTTAATGTGATATTTTACCTACATGGTTAGGCATATCACACAATTGTGAAAAAGAATAAGGCTGCCAGCTACTGCCATGTAAAATGAAGTTACTTGGACAATAACTATCAAGAAAATTTGTAATCTGAAATGTTGATTTGAAAGAGCTGAATGTTAGGAATCTGGAAAAATCCAAAAATGAAATGACAGGAGAAAGGAAAAACAGATTACATAGCTCCTGATTGACCACTGCATTAGTCCATTAATGGGCTCACAACTGATAGGTTACTGGGAAGTGATGAAAACTGAGGAGGTGAGCGCTCTGGCACTATATTGTGTCTTGACCCTTTCTTTTTCCTTCTTTCTCCACTCATTTCTGACCCTCCCTCTCTGCTCTCTTCTGGATGCCATGAGGTGGGCAGCTTCTGCTTTTCTGTCTTTCTCTCTGCTTTCTGGATCTCACAAGGTGCAGAGCTTTTCTAGGCCATGCGTGCCCTTCTGTTGTGATATTTCTACATGGGAACCAACTCATCCTGAGCTGAAATCTCTGAAACTCTAACACAAAATAAATTCTCTAGGTTTATTTTCTCGGGTATTTTATCACAGCAATGAAAAGCTCACACCCCACTTCAGGGTCTTTCATGGCTCCCTAGGCTTTTCCACTAATCTTTATCTTGGTCGTGTCCTTGAAAAAGACTTCTTTACCTGACACTATTAGCACTACCAACCAGTATGTGAATTGTAGTATTCCATTTCCACGTGTCTATCAACTAGAAAGTATTATATTTATTGATTTATTAATTTCTTTTCTTGTCTTTTATTGAGTGCTGCACAAACACTGGGGAACTTGACTGTTGAGTCTTTCACAGTGGTTGGAATGTACAAGTCCTTTAATAAATATTTCTAAATAAATGAATGTTGAGTAAATAAAAGACTGTCAGATATATGCTGATCATGCATAAATCTTGAAGACATAGGTTCTACTCTAGAAAAATAAGGGAGGAGACTCACTGTAGCCAAGATTCCCTGGAATCTTTGAATAATTAACAATATGAGATGAGCTACTGAGAGAAAAACCTAACAGACACTCTGACTAAACTCATTTGAGAGTCTCTACATAAGTACTATTTACACAAACATACCTTCAGCTTCTTGCTACCCATCCATTAGCACTGGCACACTGAATAAACCATGATGGAGCTACCTAAAACTACCTTAGCAGAAGCATTTATTATGCAATTAAAAATAAATATGGTCTTGAGGTTACTGGAAAAAGAATTCACATTTAGCACAATCCTTAAGAAGGTCTACTAAATTTTCTATTCTTGAGAAGACTCCCAAATTTAACATATTAGACAACATCAGGCCACATTTTATTAGGATTTTTTTCTTTCTGAGGTAGGGTCTCACTTTGTAGTTCAGGCTAGCCCTGAGCTCACTATATAGCCCAGACCAGCCTCAAGCTCACAGCAAACCTCCTGCCTCTGCCTCCTGAGTTCTGGGATTACAGGCATGAGCCACCATGCCTGGCACTGTGGTATGTGGTACTGATTGCTGGTGGGCATGAGTCACCATGCCTGGTATTGTTGTATGTGGTTACCAGGGATAGAATTCAAGATCTTGCACTTGCTAGGCAGGTGCTGGAACCACTGAGTTAAATCTCTGGCCCTTTTATTAGGAATTTCTATTTCTCTTGCATGTCAGCATACATTGGATAATTTAAATGAAAATATACTGACTAAAGAAACGGTGAGTTTAACAGTAGCAAGGAAATTTGCCAATCTCAATGGCACCAAAGGTGCATAGTATATTAAGGAGGTGCTTACTGCTCTGTATTTAACTTCTTTATGAAGAACAGCCCTACACCACCTTGACAGAGATCTGAACTTAACTGTTAGATGTTAAAATACCTTTTCCAATGTGATTTTTTTAAATTAGCAGATCAGTTTGTGATAGCCCAATTTTGGAAACAACCCAAATGCCCATCAACTGGAGACTGGATAAAGAAGATGTGGGTTTTTTAAAAAAATGGGGTATTACTCTGCCATAAAGAATGACAAGATTGACTCATTTATGTGCAAATGGAGACACCTGGAGGACACACTAATAAGTGAAATAAATAGAACACAGATATGCAAATACTGGATCTTTTCTTTGATATAAGTACCTGTAGAGGTAAAGGAGCTCTAGAATGCATGATAGTTTCTGTAATATCCAAATGGAATTTGGTGTGGGAACGTAATGAGGGGAAGGAATAAATATGATTTGGAAAAAAATAAAGAGTATGTATATAGGGGGTGGGGAGATGGGGTGGGCGGGCAGGGATGTGGGTAAAAACGATAATTGACCTGTGTCAAACACTGGTACAAACTCCCCAATGTTTTGTGTGATTGTGAGCTGTGTATATAATGTACCAATAAAGTTTACTGAATAATGCAAAAACAATACCTTTTCCATTCAAATTCACAAATACATCTGCTGAGCAAAAAAAAAAAAAATGCTTTATTGTCCTTGTCATTTAATCATGTGTGACAGTCTTTGAAAATAGAGGTTTCTGAAATAAACACAGGGTGTCAGTCTGAAACTATACTCTTCCTCTAGACTCACTTCCAGAGAATTCAACCTCCAAGAAAGCATTATGTAACTTTGGGTTTGCTCTTACAAATGGAGCTCCAGTCCCACGTGCATACAAAACCGACTGCAGAAAGGGTGACCTTTAACTTCCTATGCTGTCTCTAATAATCTTACTTCCTCCTAATTCTTGTGTTTAAGTCAGCTCCCTCCCTTCTTTATACCTGAGATCCAGCACATTCCAGTTCCTCATTGGCAGGCCAGTGTACATTTGTGACTATAGATCTGTCCTTTAACACATGTAACAATTTTTAAGAAGTGGAATATGGTAGACAACCATCAGTAAAGAACGAGGAATGATCAGTGCCATGTATAGGAGAGCTTCTGTGTGAACCTTCATTTCAGTTTTAGATCATTTGTGTTTGTGTGTGATGCCTTGAAGTTTAGCAACAATTACATATTTTAACTGATTTTATCCCACTGAAGTAATAATTAGTTGTGATATGATGACATAATTAGCTTTGCACAATTGTAATGTAATACCTGACACAAGTTACTTATGAAATAAAAAGAGGCTTGTTTTGGCTTATGCTTTTGGAAATTTAAGTGGCCTCAGTGGTTTGAGCCTCTGGAAGGTCAGCATATCATGACAGAAGCACACGATGGAGCAACTGCTGACACAACAGCCCTATAAGAGTAGCAGGTATGAGTCTAGGGTTCCCTTGGAAGGCAGCTCCACCAACCTAAGGACTGCCCACCATGCTGTCCTCCAAAAAGGCCCCAAGTCACTTCTGAATACATCATGCTGAGAAGCAAGAGGGAATTGGGGGGGGGGGGGGTATACATATTCAAAGAGAGAAACAGAAACAACCAGGTGTGTGTGTGTGTGTGTGTGTGTGTGTGAGAGAGAGAGAGAGAGAGAGTAGAGGAAGGTGGAGGGAGTTTTAAAGGAATTTGCTAATGCTCATGCCAGCTGGCAAATCCATAATTTACAAAGCAAGCTAACAACCCAAGAATGTGTTAATTTTGCTATATTAGATCTGTAGGCAAACTGGCAGCTAAGTTCCTTCTTTGAACCTCAATCTTTTCTCCTTAAACTTCAAGTGATTAGTTGAGGCCTATATAAATTTTATGCAAAGTCTAGATTTAACTGTGACTCACTTCTAAATTATCTTCATATCATCATGAAGACTGATTTGTGACCTTTTGATTACCCAAGTTGACATACGAAATTAATCACCACAGTGCTTGGTATTATCCCAGTTTTACAGATAAGGAAGTAGGCTGTGTGAAGCTTACTTAACCAAAGCCATAGCCACTTCATGGTGAAACCAGAACTTTTAATGTCTCACATGAAAATATTGCCTCTCACCTCATACACTGGTACCTCAGTGCATAAACACTTCTGTTTGCAAACAATCTGGTTTAGTGTTTGGCACAATTCTGTTTTCATTTGTAAACTCAGCACCTAGTGATGAACACAGCAGCAACCATCTTTCCCTCAAGGACATGAATGTGGCCATCTTCCCCAGAATTAAGCGACAAGTTAAGTTCATGAACCACTTGTGCTAGATTTCAATTTTGTGTCAATTTTACACACAAACATATACACCCCATGAGAAACTCAGAATCTAAATATATTTAGATCCTAATTGATGGCCAAAACTCCACACTGTCAAGAGTGTCTTTTTCTTTTTGGGGAGGCCACCACTGAAACATACAATATGATCACTTAAGGGTATCATACAACATCAGATTGGGGGTGTCATTCAATAGAGCACTTCAAAATTAACAAAGGAGGCTTCACCTTTCAATGTACATTTTGCAGATCCAGAAGTAGCTTTGTGATACACAGAGCCAGACAACCCAGAATACAAAATTTTATATAAAAATGAGCCTTTGTGTGAAAGATAGGGTCAAGAGAAGATAAGCCACAAACTGAGAGAAAATATTTGCAAAGAACGTATCTGCAAAATGAATATTCTTTTTTTTTTTTTTTTTTTTTGCAACAGGGTCTCGCTTTGTAGTTCAGGCTGGCCCTGAGCTCACTATGGTGCCCAGGCAAGCCGCCGCAAACTCAGCAATCCTCCTGTCTCTGCCTCCCGAGTGCTGGGATTATAGGCGTGACCCACCACGCCCGGCACTGTGGAATGCGGCGTTGATTGTTGGTGGGCGTGTCTCCATGCCCAGCATTATATGTGATTACCGGGGATCAAACTCAGGACCTTGCGCTTGCGAGGCAGGCGCCGGAACCACTGAGCTAACTCTCCGGCCCCAAAATGAATATTCTTATCCAAAAAAATTATATTGTGTAACTCTTTAAAACTCAACAAAAACAATCAAAAATGGACCAAGAATCTAAACAGAAATCTCTAAAAGAAGAAAAATCACAAATTAAGAATATGAAGTGGTAAATACTATAAATCATGAGGAAACTGCAAATTAAAACAGCATCACCTCATGCTTATTAGAATACCAAAATCCAAACACTGACACCACTGCTGCTAACAAGACTGGAACCGAGGAGGTCCTGCTCACCGCTGGGGTGCAGAACAGTACAGCTACTTTGAAAGATATTTTGGCAACTTTTTATAAAGCTAGACATATTCTTCTTGCAAAATCTACCTATTGCACTCCTTGGTATTTACACAAATGAAATGAAATCTCATGTCACAAAAACTTGTAAAGAGTGTTTATAGCTAGTGTAGTCACAATGGTCAGCTGTTGAAAAAAGCCCAGAATGCCCTTCAGTAGATCACTATGTAGTATACCCAGGCAGTGGACTAAACTAAGAACTAAAAATAAATGATCTATCAATTCATGAAAAAAATGTTGAGAAAGACAGTCTATGAGACAGAAAATATTTGCAGGCCATACACCTTATCCAGAGTATATAAAGAACTCAATAGCAAACAACTCAATATGTAAGAATACAAATAATCCAACTGAAAAATGAACAAAAGAACTGAAGAGATACTTCTTTAAAAAAAGTCATACTGCACTTTCCGGGCCCCCCTTCTGTCTCTCTTAAGGCAGAAGCTTTCTCTCTCAATAAAATTTTCCTACTCAAAAAAAAAAAAAAAAGTCATACTGGTGTGAGAACCTGTAGATGTAAATGAGTTCTAGAATGTATGATAGATTTTGTGAAATAGAAATAGAAAATATTCAAAGGGAATGTGGTAGGGGAAAGTAATGAGGGAAAATAATAAATATTATTTGGAAAGAAAAAGAAAGAATATGTATATAGGGGATTGGGGATATTGGGTTGGGTAGGGATATGGGTAAAAATGAGAATTAACTCATGTGATATATTGGTACAAATTCCCCAATGTTGAGTGTGATTGTGAGATGTATATAAAATGTACCAATAATGAATTCAACTTAAAAAAGAAGTCATAAAATTAACTGATAGTGTTTGAAAAAATGCTAATCATCACAAATGCCCTAGATAATACAAATGAACACTACCGTGACATATTACCCCACTGCCAGATGCCTATAATCAACAAGATAACAAATACTGGTCAAGATGTAGTAGATGAAAGCAAAGCTTGTATATTGGTGGCAGCAATGTAAACTGGGGCAGCCACTATAATGTGGAGACTTCTCAAAAAAATTAAAACTGAAGCTACAATATGATGTAGCACCCCTTCTGTGTACACATCGAGGAAAATGAAATCAGCATGCTGAAGCCATTATTGCACTCCCATATACATCACAACAATACTCAAAAGACCAGGACAAAGAAACAACTGAAGTGCCATCAACAGAGGGAAGTTTAAACAAAATGTGAACTATTATTCATCTTTTAGAAAGAATAAAATCTTCTTCTCATCGCTTCTCGGCCTTTTGGCTAAGATCAAGTGTAGAATAAAATCTTCTTGTTGAAAAGTGTGAGGGACATGCTAAGTAAAATAAACCAAACACAAATAGACAAATACTGCATAATCACACTTTTATGGGGAATCTAACAAAGTAAAATTCATAGAAATAGAGGAGCTGCTGTTAGTACCCAGGGGCTAGTGAAGTGGTGGTAGGGTAGGGTAGGGGAATGAGAATGAGAGAAGCTAGCTAAAGTCTACGAAGTTTTAGAAAGTTAATATACAGCATGGGGATGAGAAGTAAAAATATGATATCATACTTGAAATTGTTAACAGAGCAGATCTCACCATCTAATGCGGGTAGATCTTACAATATGTGACATACACATACACACAGTTTTTGTTTGCCAATTACATCTCAACAAAGCTGAAGAAGAAAAAGGAAAAAATGAAAGAAAAGGTGTGGAGGAACTTTAAATCCATACTAGTAAATGAAAAGACTGTGTACTGTATGGTTCTAAATATGTCACTTGTGGAAAAGGCAAAATTATGAGAAGAGTTTTATAAGGGGTAAAAGGAAAGAAGGATGAATAGGTAGAACCCAGAGAACACTTAAGGCAGTGGAAACATTGTGTCACAAGATAATTGTAAATACAGATTATACATTTGCCAAAATCCACAGAATGTACCACAGCAAGAATGAAATTGAATAGAAAGGATGGATTTTAGGTCATGATGTCAATATGGATAAACTGATTGCAACAGATGAACCACCACAGTTCTAATAGGGACTGTGACTTTCTCAGCATTAGGGGCATATGAAAACTCTGTACTTTCTGCTCAATTTTCTGTGAACATAATATTTATCTTAAAAAAATACCCTCAGGGTTTCGAGTTTTGAGACTAACTGTGAATAAGCATAGACTGAAAGACTATAAAGTAGACAGAGGAGTGCTAAAGAATGCTTTTTTTTTTTTTTTTTTTGAGACAGGGTCTTGCTTTGTAGTTCAGGCTGGCTCTGAGCTCACTATGTAGCCCAGGCAAGCCTTGAACTCAGCCATCCACCTGTCTCTGCCTCCCGAGTGCTGGGATTACAGAGGTGAGCCACCATGCCTAGCACTAAAGAATGCTTTTTTGTTCTTATGGTGCTGGGGATCAAATACTACCATTGAGGACTGATGTGTGATAAGCTGAAATAGATATCCACTCAAGTATCAGGTTTTAATCCTGCCTCTGTTACTCTCTACTTGGGAAAATATGCTCAATCTCTCTGTATTTGTCTCACTAGCTATTTAGTTGTCTGAACAGGCTTTACAACTTTGTTTACATATAACTATCACCTACACAATATCTCAGGTCTTTAAGTAGCCCTTAACAATTAATATAGTTACAACTCCACATTTGTTCTTCTCCTTTCCTACCAAACATGATTCTCATCCAGTTACCCACCTATTGGGTCAAACTAGGAACCTTGACACTTTTCCTTCTCACCCACCTTGATATCACTTAACAGTTCAGTAGGTTTTTTTCAACTGTATCTTCTGGATAATTAATCCGCTTTCCTGTTCAATGGGAAATTTTCAGTGTTAGCATCCTACTCCAAACTGCCATCACATCTCGTGGGATTATCGGTCTCATTGTTCTACTCTCATTCTTTCTAGCCTCTCATTTAATACAGTCAACTGAACAATTTTTTGCAATACACACATAGTTATGTCATTCTTTCCACAAGTGAAATATCATTTCCTAAAAGACTTTTTCCGATCCTCCAAGACTATGATAGATTCCCATGGCATCATCCCTCCTTTCATCATTCTTATATGATGATACTTCACTCTGATGATTATAACTCAGTTGAACTCATACCTTAATTACCATAAAATTCCCAGTATGTTTATCACATAGAAATAATTTTTCTAGTGGTAGAAATTTTTCTAGTGGTAGTGGTGCTAGGGATAAATACAGGGCCTCACACCTGCTAAACACCCACTTTACTACAAAGCTATACTCCAGCACAATGTACAGACTTGAGTAAATGGCTACACTCATATATAAAGTTAATAGGGTGAGATGCTTTAGACTTCGAAAAAGCAGTTTTACCCCTACATCTTTATTCCAGCCTAATGGTGAAAGGTTGCTGAAAGTAAAAATGCAAACAATACCTAAAATCCCTTTTTAATTAACTTGTTTCTAAAAGGTTACCATAAATAACAACAAAAAAGTATGTCCCCAGGGTGACTGATACAAGGGACACTGGGAAAAGTAGGTATGAAAACTCTCAGGAGGCAGTGAGGAGACACTTTGGTGGATGGTGAAGACACAGAGCTGGATACATTTAGACAAAATATGAAAAAGACAAAGCTTAAGAAATTAACTGAGTCTGAACAAATTTATCCACTGAGGAAGGGAGTAATTGTCTAAGGATTATGAACTGGGAAGAGCAAAAAGTAGAATAGCCTCCCCCAAAAATTACAATAAGAACAACAAGAAGGCAGCCACTTGTCTCATGGACCTAAACATAAAGGGTTTCCCATATTCAGAGCCAGTAAGAACTATACTGGCAGACTTTCAAAAGATCTAAAATTTGGCAGGATGGGAGGAAGAGGATTTGCCAGATTAATATACCAACCACTGACAAGAAATCTGTCTATGCTAATTAACCATATTTATATATAAGTATAGTAAGAGTTCCTATCCCATATATCATATAATTCCAGGGCATCCGGGAAAGGGGGTATAACAGTTCTACTATCTTCCAAAACATAGTGACATCTGGACAGCACATCAATATGCCAAGGTGAGAATCTTATTTTTATTCCAGTAGACATTAGATCACAAACATCCTTTTCACTTTTAAGAACTTTTTGCTTAGAAGAACTTGACGTACAGCAACTACAAACATTACTACATGAAAGAGGATCCTGTCATCAATTAAAGAAGATGGACTATTCTTTGAGTAACCAACATAAAGTTAAAATTTTTCTGCTTTGAAAGTAAGGTTTTGGAAAGTTTCCAGAGAAAAATGCCTAACTGCGACCAAACATTTTGTCCACTTCCCTGTGTAGAATCTATTACACTTGATCTTAGCCAAAAGGCCGAGAGGCAACTGTAGAATCTATTAAATTACAGTGAAAGAATAACAGGAATATAAATCTCTACTAGTGTTCAGGTGAGTGAACGACATCAAATTTTGGAAAATAGAAAAGAATGCCAATAGATGAAACAAAAAATGAAAGCTGTGAACTAGAATATTTCTGGAGGAAATTTTAATGGTGGAAAGAGTAGACTCCTGGATTTACTCTGAAATGGAAATTAGCAGATTGGTGGAAAACACTTGGAAGAGGGGCTGAAAAACAATCCAGAAAGTTGGCTGTAAGTCTGAATGTTCAACCATTGCCCTCCCCTCCCAATTAATACCAAGAATTGTCTTCTCACGCACTCATGAGAAAGGGAAATTTGCCAATGGATAGGTCTTCTCTGTGTACACAGATCTCCCAGTCTCCCCCCACCAATTTCCTCCTTTTAAAAGATAGACAAATATCTAGCAAGCAGTGTTCATTTGGAGAACATCTACCACATGTAAAGGAGCCACCAAAGTAAACAAACAGAAATACTGGCCCTTGAGGAAAGAAATTTGTTTGTTTTGATTTCTAAAATACTGAGACATATTCAAGAAGATGTGTGAACTATGAAATAACAAAATGCAGCAAAAACAAGGAATTAGAAAATTTTAAAACATGTAAAACTTAAAAATGATTAGCCAGGTATGGTAAATATCCCTGTAATCCCAGTACTTGAGAGGCTGAGGCAGGAGAATCACCATGAGTTTGAGGCCATCCTTAGCTACAAAGTAAGTAGAAGTCCAGCCTGACCTGCACAGTGAGACCCTGTCTCAAAAAAGGGGTGGGGGGATTGGAAAACAATTCAATTAGAAATTTAAAAGATAAAGCTGAGAAAATATTTCAGAATGTGAAATGAAAGATAGACATAGACCATCGTGGCATTTAGCTCAGTGGTGCTACACTTTCCTCACAAGCACTAGGTTGTGAGTTCAATCTATAGTATCGTAAGGGAAAAAAAGGCCCAGTCAGAAGGAGAACAAACAAAACACAGCGTCTCTAAAGGAACAAGTGAGATGACTATCAGATCTTTTATTATAAGAAGTAGAAGCTGGAAGACAATTATGCAAGAGTTTCAGTGTACCAAAGCATAATATTGTGCCACCTCAATAAACTTAACTCCTTGTATGACTTAACTCCTTGTATGACTCTGGTTGCAGAATTTGTGCTACAGTTCTTGTTGCAAACAGAAAAACTTAAGTTTGTGAACCAAGGTGTGACTGTAATTTTATTTGACTACTATACCAAGACAAAGTGCAACCAAATGTATAAAGGAAATAAATATGTAGACTTTAGAAACTTTTCTGTGTTCTGAAGAATATATTTGAATATATCTCCCAACAAAATGAGAGTGAAAAACCAAGAAAGATGTAACATATAAGTAGTGAAACAAATCAAAATACACATGAAAAGAAATTCCAGAATGACCGCATACAAGGCAAACTGTATGCACTATGCACAGAATCATGTAGATACAAGAAATCTTCAAGCAAAACAAATTTAAAATTATATATAATATAGTATATGAATTATATATTTATATAATATAATTAATATTATATGAATATTATATATATATCCATCCCTAATATGAAAATGTTAAATGCTCCAAAATGACCTTGAACTCACTATGTAGCACAGGTTAGCCTCAAACTCATGGTGATCCTCTTGCCTCAGCCTCCCATGTGCTGGGATTACTAGCCATGCACTACTATATCTATCCAAAAATTTTTGAGCACCCTGCCAGTGTCCAGAAAATGTTGAACCTTAGAGCATTTTAAACTTTCATATTAGAGTTCTTCACCTAGTGAAACTTATACAAATATTCACAAATTTTAAAAAATGAAACATGAAACATTTCTGACCCCAACAAATTTAGTTAAGGGATACTTGATCTACCACAGAGAAAATAAAGAGCTGTAAAATGTTATAAATCTGCTACACTAAGCATGCATTTTGTCTCAGAAAAGTAGGAGACATCAATCATAAACCCAAGGGCAAAAAAGGTATGAAAAAGAAATAGTTAAATACAAAATAAGTTGAAATAAAATCTAATTTTTGAATACATAACAAAGCCTAAGGAAGTTCTTTTTATGTCAGTTTTATTTTTCATATCAATGACACTGGAACTGTACAGAATGAAATGTAACTCTAAAATGCACTGACTCTCTCCAGTCAATAGTATTTCCATAACTGAGAAGCAACATACACAATGCTCAGAGGTGTTACAGAATGCAGATGACCATATTTCTCTACCTTCCTTTAGAAACACCCCCAAACAATGTAATTTGCAGCCACATCCACTGAAAGGTGAAATCTTCTTACTTTCCTCTTGAATCTGGGCTGACTGTATGACTTCCTGTAACCCATACAAGGCAGTAGAAGTAACAATGTACAGCTCCAAGCCCACGTCTCAGGACAGCCACCTCTCTCAGGAGCCTGCCAAGGCCCAGGGTGATGAGCTTACACAGGGCTCAGTCTTTCCCCTTAGCCTTCACAGGCCCTCCACAAACAGAATTTCGCAGCTGCCCACAGATGCTGGAGTCAATCCACCCACGACATAAACAGCAGCCCAAATGATTGACCCACAGAATTATTAAGTAGAGAAATAGCCAACTTTTTTTTTCCAGTATGTGGGACCAGACTCAGGACCTTGTGCTTGCCAAGCAGGTGAGGCACCACTGAACTACATCCCCAGCCCGGGTGCCACTTTAAACTACAGAAATTTTAGGATGTTTTGTTAAAAGGTAAAAATTATTTCAACCAGATACATGCTCCAGAGGAATATTACACTGATTCAGACCCAGAATTTATTGTTTCGTGTGGCCTTGAGTAAGTTACTTAATTTCCTCAAACTTCAGTCTCCAGATCTGTGAAATATGAATGAAGTATATTATCTACCTCCTAAAATTATGAATATTAATATATGTAAATATATGTAAAGCAATTTGAGCTATTAGATGTACAACAATCAAAATGGCACATGACAAGTACAGCCATTCATAAATATTTAAATTTTTAAAATTGAATGGTACCTATTAATTTACAGCATCTAGAATTATAAAGTATTAGATGGTTTAACTACAGCTATAGAATGAAGCAAAACTTAACAGACTTGAAAATGCAGCTATTAGAAGCTGAAGGCATGGAAGAAAGAGGAAAAACAGGTGGAGGATGAGTAGGGGGTTAATGTAGTTATCACAAAAATTGGAGAATCAAGAGATACTAAGTTAACAAACTGAGAAATAGAGGTCACATGAAAACAAGATCTTGCAGAGGTAACAAAATGATAAAGTGAATAGTGATATAATTATCAAAAGTTAGAAAAATTAGGAGCTAGAAGAGGCAGATGGAAGGAGCTCAGTCCTCATAAATCATCTATTACCTATCATAGTATGAAGAACACAGGTAAAATTTAACAATTAAAAAACTTAAATCTTAGAATATGCATTATTTCCTTGGAGATATAAAACAGAAACCACAGCTGCCTCCATGGAGACAATAGAAGAGAAGCAAAGCAACAACATTTCTTCTCTTCTTAGAGTTCTTAACTATAAACATATTATTTTAGTTATATTTTCTAAATGTAAGGTTAAAAAATAAAATTTCCTAAACCATCTGTACTTGTGACCTTTAAGTTAAAAAAATACTGCTTTTCAAAAATAAATCTGGTAAGGTTTTATAACATTTATACATTAAAGTGTTAAAGACCTCCATGAAACCAACATACAAAATTTCAGTATTGAAAAATAGTCAGCTCTTTCCCAATTATGAATTTAAACATTTTAAATTTTGATGGAGTACATTTCATGCCAAAAAATAAATCCTAAGTGTGACCACATTATATGTACAAAATGTACCAATAAAATTGGCCTTTAAAATATGGCATAGAAGCTCTCCCTCATTTACAGAAAATTTGTTTCAAGACACCTACTTGGGCCCCAAAACAATATGAAAAACTATTTACATTTACTTAGTATAAGTAATCTAGAAATAATTTAAAGAATACAGGAGGATATAGATTATATGCAATACTATGTCATTTTATATCAGAGGAGTATTAATCACTTTCCTGTCCATGGAACAAAATACCTGACACCCACAAACTGAGGAGGAAAAAGTTTCTTTATTTTCACGGCTTCTGAGGGTTCAGTCTCCAGTGTGCTGGCTCCGTGGCAAAAATGGTGCAGTAGTACATGGAGGGGGCAAGCTGCCCAGCCTTTGGCAGTCAGGCGCCGATGGAGAAACAGCTAGAATGAGAGACACATTGCCCAAAAGCACATCTCCAGGAATCTACCTCCTCTATAGGTGCCCCATTCTGCTATGAAATTCTCAGTGACTCATCCACTGATGGCTACAATGCTTCCACAGTCTAGATAACTTCTGAAAGCTCCACTTTAGAACAAATAACTGTCCAAGGTTCATATCTACAGATGGTCTTAAAACTAATCCTGCAGAATAAACCCAATGACAACAGTAATCTTCAATTTGCAAATTAGGTACAATAAGAGACTAATAACAATAATGAAATACAAGTATAATAAATGTACTATAATCAATAGTCTGTGACAGAAGGCTTTTTCTCAGAACATTTTATTGTTCTCCACTTATTCTTCGTAGGATGTATCATGGACTTCACCATGTGATTTTTTTCTTTCCTTATTGTCAAAATTTTTCTTTTTTTCACGTAAAGGAAGTACTTTATTGATGCTTTTTGGTGCACCTATATTGTCAGCATTATTCTTCTTGTATTTTGGGATCATTGCTATAAAATAAGAATTACCAAGAGAACACCACTACAGTACCACAAGTCATTCTGGTAACCAAGGTGGACAAGGGACAGGCAAAGTGTACAGTGTGGTTGACTCACATGTTGGAAAGGATGGCATGAGATTTCATCATGCTATTCAGACACACATGGAATTATTAATTGCTTGTTTTTAGAATTTTCTGTTTAATATTTTGGATCATAGCTGGCCATAGGCAACAAATCTTAGAAAGTGAAACCACTGAAAAAGGGTGACACAGAGCCATAAAAGGACATATTGGCAATACAACGTGGGCTGGAGGTATGACAATGTGGAGTGACTGTTAATGAATATGAAATTTTATTTTTTTGAGACAGGGTCTCACTTTGTAGTTTAGGCTGGCCCTCAGCTCACTATGTAGCCCAGACAAGCCTGGAACTCAGCAATCCTTCTGCCTCTACCTCCTGAGGGTTGGGATTACAGGCATGAGCCACCACGCCCGGCACTGTAGTATGTGGTATTGATGGCTGGTGGGTGTGAGTCACCACACTCAGCATTGTATGTGATTACCAGGATCGAACTCAAGGCCTTGTGCTTGGGAGGCAGGTGCTGGAACCACTGAGCTAAATATCTGGCCTGAGTATGAAAATGTTTATGGAAAAATAAAAGACCCTCCAAGATCCCATACTGGACTCCTGAGGCTCAGTACACTTACATCTTCATGAACCCAGATTACCTTGTCACGCTAACCTCATACGACCTCCCAGAGGTCCTTTGCCTGTCCCTAGGAGGTCATGAATTTCACATACTGTGCTCAGGTGTACTTTTGCAACAGGTCAGCTAAATGTGCTTTTCCCAGTAATCACTGCAGCTTATGGATATAAAAGTATTACAAGATAACAGAACTTGCTAATTTATGAATACTCTCAGTCACATATATTTTGAAATATCTATTTACTTTTCACATTAAACATAGGATGTCTACATACAGTATTAAACATAGTCCCATTTGCTTCATATCGGTTATGGGGCAGACTCAGAAAGAATCAGCTTATACCTTCCAATACCTGTATTTGTAATGAGTGATTATAAATTGTTCTCACAGAACTGCAACTAACACATTAAGTAATGAACCTGAACAAAATTAGAGCATTCATTATATGTGAAATCATATAGATGAATAAATTGTTAATATTTTATTATCAGTCTAATAAACTTAGGTTTCATTGGGATCAGCTCATTCTAGTATATTTCAACAAGGGATATTACAATATTCTTGTCCTAAATTTAAATAAGTTTTTATGTGTCTGTATTTTTAATCAGTTCAACTTACATCACCTAAAACACAGCTGATTTTCAAACACTGTATTGGCTTTATAAACAGGAAGCCTCATTTTATCATAAGTAAAAATAACATAAGAAAGCAAGTCTCATTTTTTTTTTTGGTGTCAAGTTCTATAGGCTTGAATGACTTCACTAGATGTATTTTTTTCATTCCTATTTATTTTACATCTCACGACAGACACATAATGCTCATATATTTGAAGAGACAGGAGAAGGCCTAAGAATAACCTTTAGTGGAACTTTTAAAGTAGGCGTGCCAAGGGACATAAAAAAATGAAATCTTGTCTAGACCCAGTCAGCTTTGTTTGACTTAGTTACAGTTAAATGAAATATCAATGGGAAATTCAAGGAACGCAAAAGAGCCAAAGTTCTGCAGGAGGTGGCTCTGGTGACTTGAGAAGAGCGACATCTGATCCTTCTTAAAAAACATATTTCTCATGTCTGGCTGCATAGGACCAAAGAAGAAGGAGAATAAGCTAACACATAAATATTACTATTCCCAGAAGATGTCCTTTAAGAAAGGGAGGCTTTGTATTGGCTCTGTTTATATAAATCCCTGGAATATTTAACCAACAGAATCACAAATTTATTCACAGTCAGTGAAATAAAAAATTAGTTCCGTGTGTCCAAACTCAGACTCTAGGCAACCACAGGGGGAAAAAAATCATCTTGTCAAGAAGCTTCCCTAGTAAATAATGAAGATGACATTGCTTACATTGTACAATAGTCTTCAAATGTGACTTACTAGAGAGGCCAAAACTGAAGCCCAGAATGTGTGGGAAGAGCTGCTATGGGATGGGTTAGTGCAGATTTGTTTGCAAAAACAAAACACGTGCTTCCAGTAAGTTACATTAAATATTCTAAACAGGGTGCTGGAGATTTAGCTCAGTGGTTCCAGCACCTTCCCTCGCAAGTGCAAGGTCCTGACTTCGATCCCAGTAACCACATACAGTGCTGGGCATGGTGACTCACGCCCACCAGCCATCAATACCACATACCACAGTGCCTGGCGTGGTGGCTCACGCCTGTAATCCCAGCACTCAGAAGGCAGAGACAGGAGAATTGCTGAGTTCCAGGCTTGCCTGGGCTACATAGTGAGCTCAAGGCCAGCCTGAACTACAAAGTGAGACCCTGTCTCAAAAAAAAAAAAAAAAAATCTAAACAGGGCAAAGTAAGTGAAGCTATGGAGAATGTAGTTGTCATCAGTTTTTTATTAATAGTTGTCCCTCAGAAAAGGAAATGTTTGAGATAGATATTGACAATGACCTTAATTCAGCTCAATGGGAAAACAGTATAAGCAACTTCATCCTCAAGCTCCAGTCACACGACAAGCTTAGACGTGTGGTTCACTTCACCAGCCCTCCCAGCAACTAGAGAGTAGTTTGTAGAATCCACATAGTTTATCTCCCTCAGGGAAAATCACAGTTTATTAAACAGTAGTACTTTGAAAGTACATCAAAATCACCTGCATCTACCATCATTCTATGTACAATCATTCTTTAAAATCAATAAGCAGCCTCTCTCTGTCTGTCTGTCTCTCTGTCTCTCTGTTTCTGTCTCTGTCTCTGTGTGTGTCTCTCTCTGGTACATAAACACATTTCTCTACCACCTCCTCTCTTTCTTGTGTGTGTTTTTATAAAATGTGTGACATATATATTTATGTATTCAAGATGTATATTTTTTGTTTTTAGTACAATTTATCTGAGAAACAAGGCCACAGTAGTAATTCTGCATTTATTTAGTTTTTACCCTCAAGATATTTGCATTAATTCTTATAATATCCACTTAAAAGGACCATGAAATCAAATCTTGGCATGAGTAAACAGTTTGGCCAAACCTCATCTGCAACCAGTTTAAAAGTAATAACTCTTACTTTACTACTGGCTTAGACGGTTCACACTGGTCTCAGTCTTAGTAATTCCCAGGAGTCCATCAAGTGAATCTTACAGGAGCTCATGAATAATCCTCCCTATTACCAATTGGGCTCCATCAAGTTTTCCCATCCAAACCCATTTCACTGGGGTCTGCTACCAGAAAAAAATAATGTGGTAACATTTTACAGAATTCAGTACAGCAGAATCTCACCAGGAAGATGTCAATGTCTGCAGAAAGATGCTACCTCCTGTTGCTCTCAAAGCTGCTAGCAAAAGCTTGAGAACAAAATGACACTAATTTTCCCCAGAAGCTCCAATATGCTGAAACAGCCATGTGTTTTCTCTAGAAGTGGGAGGCTATGCTGCTTCCCCTCCTCTGACACCTTTTATCTCCAGAGGACTGAGTAGTGAAAGGTGTCATGCCCATATGTCTCAGAGTGGTTAAGAAAAGGGCTCCCTCGGGTTAACCAATACTCCTCCCTCCCTTCCTCAGATACCCAGGGGGCCAGGCCCGCTGGGCATGTGAAAAGCATGGGTCTGAGCTGTGATCCTCACCCAATCATTCCCTGAACTTCCATTTCAAGTAGTACATTCTTCCATCTTCTGCTGCAGAAGAAAAAAAAAAGAAGAAGAAGAAGAAGAAATTCCACATGAATTATAACCAACCCCTGCATTCAATAGTTCCTCTCTACCCTTCATATGCATTCAAATCCCTAGATTAACGTATAGGCCCCTAGCTCCACAAGAGATTAAAAATTAAACAAATGCTTCTTGAAACCACCTGGAGTTCCAAGCTGAAGCAGTTGTCAACTGAAGAGCAAATATGAAGCCCTCAGGGAAGAACTCTCCCTAGTAGAAGGTTCTCTGGGGTGGAGATATGGGTGGTGACTCCTGAACAAAGGAAAAGAAGAGGGCAGTGCTTAGGGACATCTTAACACCAGCAGCTCCAGGAAAGACTCAAAAGCTTTCTCTCTATTGAAGAAGGAGGCTGAACTTTAAGGAGAAAAGCATGTGGTGTGTTTCCTGTCTGTGAAGTTGTCATCAGACAACTTTGTGACAGAACCCAAAAATGATATGAGAAGGAAAGAGGGTAATAGAGTATAAATGTGTAGGATGGGAGCATAGAAGTATATAAATGTGTGTCCACCACCAAATTTATGGCTTTCTTCAAATAATGTAAAGGTATACATAACTATATAAAGACCTTTTAGAAATATTCTTTGTGGATTTTGCTTTGTTTTGTTTTGTTCTGTTGTTTTTTGAGACAGGGTCTTACTTTGTAGTTCAGGCTAGCCTTGAACTTACTATGTAGCCCAGGCTGCCCTTCAACTCAAGACAATCCTCCTGCCTCTGCCTCCCAAGTGCTGGGATTACAGGCATGAGCCACCATGTCCAGTTTAGAATTGTTCTTGAAACAGGGAGAAAGAAATACAATTCTGAAAAGTATAAATCAAGTGCAACAACAAAATGTTGTGTATATCCTTTATAATTTAAATATCACTTTTATAAGGTGGGTGAGGAATATAAAATTTTTGCCCTTACCAACTATGCCAAGTAAGCTTAAGTCATCCTCACATAGACTTCAATACAACATGGAAGGAAGATCTGTTACTTCCCACAGAAGACAGCAAGGAAAATCATTCTCCCACTGATGTGTTTCATCAGTCTAGAACCCACAAAAAGATTTGGCAAAATCCACAAAGGAAACATCTCAAGAGGAATAAGAACACTCTCCTTTGTAAGAATCTGGACTGGTATCAGACCTGAATTCTGTAACATTTTATCCAAAGCCTGGTTCTGGTATCCAAAGTCCTGTTCGGGGTGGGGGGGGCATCAATCCGGTCAAAAACGCAAGTGAGTCACTCGGTTTCCCTTCTGCTTAAATCAGTTCCACTTGAAGTTTTGTCACAACCAAAATAGTCCTGATAAACACATTGCACAACAAAAAAGGAGGAAATAAGCATGAACAATAGGTTTGGGATTTAGCACAATGTTAGAGCACTTGTTTCATGTGTGCTAGGCCCTAGGTTCAGTCCCTAGCTATGGAAAAAAATAACCATTAAAAATGAAATGGGTGCCCAGAAAGTACACCAACCAGCTAACAAACTGACATTAATTTTCTAACATGAGACAAGTCAGAAAGTTAATGAAGAATGCAAGAATAGAAAAAGGAGGTCATAGGTTTTTTCACTCTGATTTCTGAGATAAAATTACAACCTACAAATCCTGTAGCCAACCAGTAGGCATTAACAATGAGTCTTGATTCAAGAAGAAGAAGAAAGGAGGGCCGGAGGGTTAGCTCAGTGGTTCTGGCGCCTGCCTCGCAAGCGCAAAGACCTGAGTTTGATCCCCCGGTAACCACATATCATGCTGGGCATGGAGACACGCCCACCAACAATCAACACCGCATACCACAATGCCGGACGTGGTGGCTCACGCCTGTAATCCCAGCACTCAGGAGGCAGGGACAGGAGGATTGCTGAGTTCGAGGCTTGCCTGAACTACATAGGGAGCTCAGAGCCAGCCTGAACTACAACGTGAGACCCTGTCTCAAAAAGCAGAAGAAGAAGAAGAAGAAGAAGAAGGAGAAGGAGAAGGAGAAGGAGAAGGAGAAGGAGAAGGAGAAGGAGAAGACGAAGAAGACGAAGAAGAAGAAGAAAAGGAGGTAGTTGATTATGGATACTTACTCCTTGAGGTGAGATATTTGTAATTGCCACTGGCCCCTATTTTCATATTAAAAACTAATCACTGGAAAGAGCCCATTGCCATTTATTTATAGTTCCTGACAGCTGATTCAAGAGTCAAAACTCAGTGTTGAGTAAGTACTCTCAGACTTTATCAACTTATTTACATGTGGCCAAGACTCCTCCCTTATATTATGTACATGTTCAAACAGTTCACCTTCTGTGGGAGTGTAGAGGAAGCAGAAAGATATATATGTCCAGCGTGTGCAATCTGATATTTTATGAATCTGTCCAATCACATTTGGCTTTTCCATAACTTACTTAGCCATCAACACTGAATTTACTATAGGGTGAGAGCAAAAACAGCACCATAAACAATATGGTAATGAGAGTGTAAGAGAGACACAGGCATTGTCATATATAGTAATAGTTTACAGGTTGGAAAAAAAATCTGAAGGATGAAGGAGGCATCAGATATTGCCAGAATGACAGATGAAATGCTGAAATGATGAAATACTGAAATTATAGTCCTTTGAAATAAGCTCAAAGTAAAGTACACAGCACATGTCAAGAAATGTGTGGCACATGTCAAGAAATGTGTGGCAACAGTTGATGGAATTTGTCTTGATTAATGGTCTCACATGAAAAAACAAATCTAAGGAGGTTTCTGAAAGTTCAGAAATGGAAACCAACATTCATGTGGCCGTTTGAGCTCAAAAACACAGCTAAGCCTAACACTAACCTTAAATTTGTGTCCTGGACAAGTTCTGCCTATAATGCATTAAATATGTCTCCTACACATGATGGTTTGAATATTAATCATGCCATTCTTGAAGTTGAAGCTTACAAATATACATATTTCAAAACACGTTTGATATCTATTTACCATTAAGATGTGTTCATTACTATAATCAAATGCAATACCATTTTTCAAAGGTATACTAAGAAGGATAGAAACAGTTGTTCTGGAATGATGTCAACAAACTAATTATAATGTATTCAGCATCAGAAAGGCTGGTGTTTGCTACAAACAATGGAAGAATACTATGTCTAATATTTCTATTAAGTAATACATACAAATAAATAGGATTCCATCATAACTAGATTGCTAAAGCCAAGAAAAAAGGTGCAATATTCTACTTTGAAGTTAGTTCTCCTAAATTTGAACTAGGTTCAAAAATCTTTAAGATTCTAGTTAAACTTCTTCTACTGACAAAAGAAAATTAATACACAGTGACCTTTCTCAGATTCTTATCATGGCCACTGAAATATAGATAACAGAAACAACCTCTCATTTGGATAAGTTAACAAAATCCATTCTCATTAGCTATTATACTTGATCTTCTCTTGTGATCTTATTTGTACAAAAGTAAATTTGGAGGGGTTAAGATATTTGTCTAGGGGGCCGGAGATTTAGCTCAGTGGTTCTGGTGCCTGCCTAGCAAGCACAAGGTCCCTGGTTTGATCCCCAGTAACCACGTATAGCAACAAGGCATGGTGACTCAGGCCCAGCAGCAATCAGTACCCCATAACACAGTGCCAGGCATGTTATCTCACACCTGTAATCCCATCACTTGGGAGGGAGAGGCAGGAGGATTGCTGAGTTTGAGGTTTGGCTGGCCTACATAGTCAGCTCAGGGCCAGCCTGAAATTCAAACTGAGACCCTGTTTCAAAAAAAAAAAAAGATATTTGTCTAGAATTAACTAAAGTTAAAATGAGTCTTTCTCCCTAGAATATTATTGAAAGGTAGAACAGAAAGTATGTGTAAGATCTGCTATACCTTAGATAGCATTCTTTTTTTAATTGAATTTTTTATTGGTACATTTTATATACAGTTCACAGTCACCCTCAACACTGAGGAATTTGTACCATTATACGACACAAGTTAATTCTCATTTTTACCCATATCCCTACCCACCCACAACCCACCACCGCTTATGTACATTCTATTTCTTTTTCTTTCCAAATCATATTTATTCTTTCCCCTCATTATGTTCCCCCACCGTATTCCCTTTGAATATTTCCTATTTTACAAAATCTATCATACATTCTAGAACTCATTTACATCTACAGGTTCTCATACTAGAGAAAAGATATGGTATATACATATCTGTGATCTATTTATTTCACTTATTAATGCATCGTCAAGGTGTATCCATTTGCACACAAATGAATGAATCTTGTCATTCTTTATGGCAGAGTAATACTTCATTTTATATTTTTAAAAATCTTCTTTATCCAGTCCCCACTTGATGGGCATATGGGTTGTTTCCAAGATTAGGCTATCACAAACTGAGCTGCTACGAACATGGGTGTACCGATGACTACAATATGATTCTTTGAATTCCTTTGGGTATATTCCTAGCAGGGGAATAGCAGGGTCAAATGGGACCTATAACCCTAGATTTCTGAGGAATCTACACACTGATCTCCACAATGATTGCACAAGTCTACAATCCTACCAGCAGTGGAGAAGAGTTCCTTTCTTCCTGCAGCCTCGCCAGCATTAATTGCGGCTTGATTTTGTAATAGCAGCCATTCCTTGTGGAGAGAGATGAAATCTCAGTGTTTTTTTTCATCTGCATCTCTCAAATGACCAGCGATGTTGAACATTTCTTCATAGGCTTCTTGGCTGTTTTTATTTTGCCTCTGAGAGGTGTTTGTTCACTTCAGATGCACATTTTTTAATTGGGTCTTTAAACTTGGGGGGACTGATTTATTTAAGTTCTTTATATATTCTACATGGTAGCCCTTTGATAAACAGCTAGTAAAGATTTTTCCCCATGTTGTTGGTTGTCTTTTAGTGGTGCCAGTGGTTTCTTTTGCTGTGCGGAAGCTTTTTAGTAGGAGGAGATCCCATTTGTTGATTATTTCTGCCAGTTCTTGTGCTAAAGAGGTTTTGTTGATAAAGTCTCTGCATGAGCCATTGTCTCCAAGGGTTTTACCTAACCTATTGTGCATCAGGTTTATTGTTTCTGCTTTAATGCTTACGTCTAGAATCCATTGTGATTTTAGTTTAGTACACAATGAAAGAGATAGGTCTACCTTTAGTTTTTGGCAAGGTGAAGCCCAGTTTTTCAAGCACCATTTGTTCAAGAAGCTGTCTATCATCCATTGAGGATGTTTGGCTCCCTTGTCAAAGATAAGGTGGCTTATTGTATCTGGGGTTGTTTCTGGATCTTCTAATCTATTCCACTAGTGCTCAGGCCTGTTACTTTGTCAGTACTATGCAGTTTTTATCACAGTGGTGGCTTTATAATACAGTTTTAAGTTGGGGATTGTAATACCCACTGCCATGTCCTGGTTGGTTAGAACTGCTTTTGCTATTCTAGGTCTCCTGTGCTTCCAAATGAATTTTTGGATTATTTTCTCTAGCTCTGTGAAGTATGGTGTTGGGATTACAATTGCAATTGCATTGAATTTGTATAGTAGTTGTGGGAGTATAGCCATTTTGACCATGTTGGTTCTTCCTACCCAGGAGGAAAGGATGACTTTCCATTTTCTGATATTCTCTTCTATCTCTGTATTTCAGAGGCCTGTAGTTTGCAGAGTAGATGTCTCCCACCTCCTTTGTGATTCCTAGATATTTCATTTTTCTTGATGCTATTGTGAAACAAATTGACTCCCCAATTTCTCTTTCAGTGAATCTGTTGTTTGTGTAGACAAAGTGTATTGAATTGTGAGCACTGACCTTGTATCCAGCTGCACTACTAAATTTGGCAATTAAGTCTATCAGTCTTTTGGTTGAGCTTTTAGGATGCTCTACATAGAGTCATATCATTGGGGAAAAAATGACAGTTTAACTTCTTCCTTACCTATCTTTATTCCTTTTATTTCTTTGTCTTGCCTAATTGCAGTGGCTAAAGTTTCCAGCACTATATTGAACAAGAGTGGTGACAGCAGGCATCCTTGTCTTGTTCCTTAGCTTAGTGTGATAGGTTTCAGTTTTGCCAATTTAGTATGATGCTGGTTGTTGATTTCTCATAAATAGCTTGTACTAGATTGAGATAAAGTCCATCTATTCCTATTCTCTGTAAGGTTTTGATCACGAATGGATGTTGGATTTTGTCAAATGCTTTTTATGCATCTATTAAAATGACCATATGTATTTTTTCCTTGAGTCTGTTAAAATAGTGTATTACATTTATTGATTTATAGATATTGAACCATCCTTGCCTCCCTGGAATAAGTCCGACTTGATCAGGGTGTATGATTTTCTTGATAATTCTCTGTATTCTGTTTGCCAATATTTTATTCAGGATTTTCACATCAGTGTTAATTAGAGAGATTGGCCTAGTTTTCTTCTTTGGTTGGGTCTTTCTCAGCCTTTGGAATCAAGGTAATGTTTGCTTCAAGGAATGATTCTTGGAGTACCGCTTCTCTTTTGATTTCATTAAAGAGTTTGAGAAGCAGTGGCATTAACGCTTTTTTAAAAGTTTTGTAGAATTCAACAGTGAAGCCATAAGTATCAGGACTTTTCTTTCTTTGTAGGTTTTTTTTACATTTTCAGTTTCACAGATTGGTATCATGTTGTTTAACATTATTATATCCTCTGTGTTCAGGTTTGGAAGTTCATATGTGTCTAGAAATCTGTTCATTTGTTCTAGATTTTTCATCTTTTGAGAGTACAAATTTTCAAAATATGTGTTTGTTATCCTTTGAACTTCCGATGGATCTGTGGTGATTTCCCCATTTTCATTCCTAATAGCATGGATTTGAGCCTTTTTCTTTGTTTGATAAGGTTGGCTAAGAGTATGTCAATTTTATTTATCCTTTCAAAGAACCAACTCTTCAATTAATTGATGCTTTATATGTTTCTCTTTGCCTCCATTGCATTAATTTCTGCTCTGATCCTTATAATTTCCTCCCAAGTACAATCTTTGGGTTTGTCTTGCTCCTCTTTTTCTAATAGTTTGAAGTTCAATATTAAATTGTTTATTTGAATTTGCTCTATTTTCCAGGTATAGACATTCACTGCTATGAATTTCCCCCATAGAACTGCTTTCATTGTTTCCCATAAATTCCTGTATGTTGTGCTGGGGTTGTCGTTTAGTTGTAGAAACTGTTTAATTTCTTTTGAGGCCCATTGGTTGGTCAACAGAGTGTTGTTCAATTTACATGTGTTTGTGAGGATCTTGAAATTTCTTTTGCTATTCAGCTCCAGTTTCAAGGCACTGTGGTCTGATAGTATGCAGGGGATAACTTCAGTTCCTTTGCATTTACTTAAGCCTGTTCTATGAACTAGGACATGATCTATTTTGGAGAATGATCCATGAGCAGCTGAGAAGAATGTATATTCTGATGTTGTAGGGTGAACTACTCTGTAGGCATCTATTAAGTCCATTTGTTCAAGTTTGGTTTAGCTCAAGTATTTCCTTACTGATTCTTTGTCCAGAGGATCTGTCAATTTGTGACAGTGGAGTATTGAAGTGCCCTAATATTACTGTATTAGTGGTTATCTTGCTTTTCATGTCCTTAATGTTTGTTTTATATAGTTGGGTGCATTAGAGTTTGGTGCATAAATATTTATGATTGTTATTTCTTTCTCCTGGATTGTTCCCTGTACCAGAATATAGTGGCCTTCCTTGTCTCTCTTAATCAGTATGGGTTTGGAATCTATTTTATCTGCAAATAAGATAGCCACTCCTG
>PVIC010010418.1:0-43479 GCA_004025085.1 Thryonomys swinderianus | reverse complement strand
GGCAAAGTACTGAGGACAGCACAAGGGATCAGTGCTCTCCCAGCTCTAAGAAATGCAGCGTGTTCGGGGCAATGCCCAGGGACTCGGAGCCCGAGGCTTCCTCCTGTGTCCCCTGAGAACACAGGTCACGCGCGGACCGTCGTCCCTGAGAGAGCGGGGCAGGAGCCAGCAGTCACGTTAACCACCCTCCCCGTGTTCCCGTGAGCGCCAGGAGGAAGTGTGCAGAGCGAAACCTCGATGAACTCCCGGGCAGGCCGCTCACGGGCCGAGAAAAGCCCAGGGAGTGTGTGAGCGTGACTTCCGGTCTGAAGGCAGAGAGCCAAGCGGAGGATGTCTTCCAACGTCAGTCACGGTGAGCGGACCAGGGAAGAGAAGAAGCATTTTTAATAAACTACGACAGTTTGAAATGTTTCAACAAATGTCCAGTCGAGAGACAGATGAATAGGGCCTCCCTCCTCCCGGAAGGCGCCGCTGGACCGGGCGGCCCGTGTGCAGAGGCCCGGGAGCGCGCGGAGCGCCGTGGCCGCCAGGGAGCCGCTGCTCTGTGTCGGGCGAATCCACTTCTCTGGGCTGGCCGGGCGAATCCACTTCTCTGCTCTTGCTAAGCGCTTGGACGCATCGCCTGGCAAAGGATCAGGTCCTTCCCTGGTAACTCAATCTCACTCTTGCTAAAGGAAGAGCATTGTTCGCGAAAATAGTTTGTCTTTTGATGCCAAAGGAAATCAAATTGTAATCAAGGGCTGAGAACGGGCTGAAGTCATCAAGGCAGTCTCTCCCTCCAGATTTGGCAACGGTACATGTTCCCAGGCTTATTAAATATAATTTATGTTTACAAAAGGGAGAGGCTTTATTATGCTGGAAATTTGCTTCAAATAATGCCTAAGTGGACCACGGTGGGACGGAGAGGGTTTGGATCCACCGTGACTCCCACGGCCTAGTCACGGGAGAGACGCACAGAGAGGACGGCTCCGGTTCTGCTGCAACAGCCCCAACCCTGGAAGACAGGCTGTGCCCCAGTGAGTGGTGAGGTCACGGCACGGCCTGTTCTGGCAGCTCCGAGGCCCACTGTGGGTCCGCTCGGCTCTGGCGGGCGCGGTCACGCCTGGGGTGGAAGGTTTGAACCTTCTGTGTACACGGATCTGGCCTAGGACAGCAATTCACACCGCGTCCACACGGCAGTGATTGAACGGCGGCTCTGCGGAGCTGTTCTTTGGGTACAGGACCTCGCTGGACTCTCATGTGGAGACACAAGGAGTTAAGGCTCCCGGTGTTAATTAATGAGCCTGAAGTCTCACAGCTAAGAGGCCACGGACACAGGACACGGCTCCCTGGAGCCCGAAGCTGCTCCTTCGGTCTGTGTCCACTGCTGAGCTCCCCAGAGAGCCGTCCCCCAACGAGGCCGCTCTGCCCTTTGAGAGGAAGAAGGGAATGCAGCCATTTGTCCTGTGTCTTCCAGAACCTTCCCTGGGTTCTCTCTGGGCAGTGAGACACAGCAGGGTGGTCGTGGTGCTCTGCACAAGGCGTCGCCCTGTCCCTTCGCTGGTGTCGCAGACAAGCAGAGTGCCCACGTGCTTTGCACCGGCAAGCTGTGAGAGGCGGGGACTTACCTGGGCGGGATGAGGCTTCGGAGCAGCAAAGTGAGGGGCCTCCCTCGAGGCGCCGATGAAGCTCTGATCACGGTGGAGCCGAGACTGCAGTGCACAGAGCCTCGGGGAGCTGTTTCCAGCTCGGATCGGAGGGCGGGGCCGCAACCACAGTGTGTTGGCCCGGAATTCTCAGCACTTTCCAGGGCAGGGCTGGGAGCTTCTTGCGTTATGCGCGGCCATAGATTACACCGAAGGCTGCTGCTGTGACACTGATGAAAAAGCAGCTACGACGTGAAAAAGCAGCTTCCAGTGCTTCCTCCTCTGCCTTAGTCACCGGCTCGGGCGCCGCGTGACTCTGGGCTCACCCCAAGTCAGCGGCGCCAGGAGAGGCCAAAGTTTCAAATTAATGCAAGACATGGAGGGCCTGTGACTGAGACACTCACGAAAGACCTCTCGAGGACCTGCCACAGAAAGTGGAAGGATGATGGGACACACGTGTCCCTGGTCAGGGGAACATTCTGAGGGGTCACCACAGCTACCTGTTTTTGTTGTGATCAAGTTTTAAGATTTAAAGCTCCAAGGCCAGAGATTTAGCTCAGTGGTTCCAGTGCCTGCCTGGCAAGCACAAGGTCTCTAGTTCGATCCCGGGAACCACATACAACAGTACTGGGCATGGTGACTCATGCCCACCAGCAATCAGCACCACATACCACAATGCCAGGTTTGGTGGCTCATGCCTGTAATCCCAGCACTGGAGAGGCAGAGGCAGGAGGATTGCTGAGTTCCAGGCTTTCCTGGGCTACATAGTGAGCTCAGGGCCAGCCTAAACTACAAAGTGAGACCCTGTCTCAAAAAAAAAAAAAAATTTAAATTTCCAGTCTGTTTTGCCATCTCTTCTCCTATATGTAGGAGAATTTAGAGAGTAAACTAGTGCTATCTGAATTATATAAAATATTTACTTTTGTGTAGAAAACTATACCCATGTTTGTCAAAATGGCAAAGTATGGAGAAGTTTGTTTCAGATCATCGTTTTCCAATGACACCCAGGTCATTGGAAAACCTTTATTTAAGCAACTGGGGGCTCTTAGCGGCATTTACCCCTCTGGTGAGTGATTAGCACAGAGACGAACATTTCACCACAAAAGCACCAGCTCAGGTAGACGTCACGGAGCGCCAGAGAACCTGTGTTTGTCACTTCTGGCATCCAAGATTTCTTTTAATATGATTCTGTCTGGCAGGAAATCAAGAGCCACAGCTGGACGGACAATTCCCTAAACTGAAGGAAAGACAACAAAAGAAGCTGTGCCTTCTGCGCAAGAATGGACCAACCTGGTTTATTAAAATATCATGGTACGGCGTCGGGTGTGCGGGACGCAGGCTGCTGCAGGACTGTCCCGTGCGCGCTGGGCCTCTCCCGGGCAGCTGTCCTCTGGGCTCTGGCCGCTCCGGATACCCCGGGAAACTGAGCTGTGCACTTCCCTCCACGCAAAGGAAGCATGAGCCTTCTGGAAGCTCAAAGGGGAAAGCTAAAGTCTTCACCCGTCTGAGGCCCGCGGGGTTTCTCTTTGGAAACACGCGGCACTTTGGCTTTGTCCAGGTCCCTTGCAAAGACGCTGGTGCGCAGCGAGTCCCCCTGAGTGTTCCAAAGAGTCATCTGTGGCTCGTCCCACCCTGGGAAAGAGAAGGGGCTCATCTCTTGGCAGACGAAGGTGACAGGGACTGAGAGGTAGGAGAGAGATTCCGAAGCAGAAGTGCGCAGCTGGTTCAAGACGGAACGGACTGCAGCGTGGTGAACAGAGGCACCGTCAGGACACAGGCAGTGGAGGGACCCTGGTGCGGTTGGTCCCGGCGCAGTGTAGACCTGCAGACCCTGTTCTCCTCCGGGGGTGCACCGCCGGCCCCTCCTGCTGGGCAGAGGTGGCACCGCCACGTCTGGCTTTGGGTCAGATGACACGCAGCACCTCCAGGCATGCGCCTGCCCCGCGCCAGAACGGACCGCGCCTGGAGAAGATGAGTCATCTCCGCCGAGACAGAGGGCTCCTCTCTGCGCCTCGCTCTGACTTTATGGGCACTGATGGCGTTTCACGATACGGAGAACAAAGTGCAGCGCGGCTCATGTCAGGAGGATTTTCCCTCTCGACAAAGCCACTGCTATGCATCTTCCCTGAGTTGCCCGGTCAGGAAAGACGCCTTGGCACGGATTTCCTCAAAGCCGTTCTCTGCTCAGATAAACTCTAATAATAGGAGAGTCCACCTGAAAAAAAACTCTTGTTTACAGAAGCCCTTTAATAGCTTTCACGTCGGTTGAAGAGAGGGCCGGGAAACCCCGTCTCAGCCGGCAGGCGCTGGTTAGCGGCGTGACTGGCAGGTTTACTGAGTGGATCGCGGCCTTGTGGTCTGTTGCCAGGTAGCGGAGCCGCAGCTGTTTCCCTGGGTGACGTAGCTGCTCTGCAATAAAAGCACAAGAAGCATCGACCGTTGGTCCCAGCAGCCCGGGTCACACCCTACACCGCAAAGGGGTCCCCGCGCTGGGCTCACGCAGCACTTCCCTGAATTGTGATCCAGTGCAAGAACCAGTACAGTGCAAGTGGGTGGAGCCCTCCCCTTGGTGACTTGAGCTGTGCCCATTGTGTGTGTGTTTTCCCTGGGCACGAAGCTGGGAAGTGTCTTGACAAAGGGTTTCTCTCCCGCTGACCGAGAAGCTCTGGCTTCCCCTTCGTCTCTCGGATCAGTCCACGCAGCAGCGCTTTTCCCATTCGGCCGAGACGGTGACGGAGTGGGCGCCCCTTGTGCGAGGGGCGAGTTAGGGTCGGGGAGACGGCGGCACCCTAGAAACGTCGCTCGTGGATTTCAGCCGAGGGACTTGGCTGCGCTTTGGCCTTTCTAGTTGTTCCAAGAGGTCAAAGTCGGTGACTGTGATGCCACCCCGTGTATTTTCAGGTCTTTGAGAACCGGCGGCCTAGAGGCCGTCCCGAGCTCAGGGCAGAACGCCTGCCTGGCACGCGTGAGGCTGGGGTTTCGCTGCCCGGCGTGGCACAGGTAAAAGTGAAGAGGCCGCAGCGAAGCCTGTTATCTGAGGCTTCTTGCCCCCTTCCGGGCAGCGAGAGGAGGCGCCCAGCCGCCCGAGGCCCCGTGCGCTCCCTGCGGTGGGGGAAGGGCAGCGACGACCCGGCTTGGGGACAGACGCCGGTGCTGCCGAAAACCCGCGGGACGGTGGGCTCGTTCCCCGAACCGGTCCATACCGACGCTGTGCGGAGCGCTGCGGGAGAGGCCGTGTGTTCAGGACACGCTCCCACGCGGCACGGGGCCGCGCCGCCCGCACGACCCCGCCGCGGAGAGGCCACAGCCCCTCCCCCGCAGGCTCCCGCTCCCGCCCGCCCAGCTCTGCCTCGTCGACTCCCCTGCCCCGAACGCGCCCGCAAGAGCTGAGCGTCTGTCGCGGCGGTTCTCGGGAAGGCTGGCTGGCGCACGGCTCTCAGCGTCTTCCTCTCTGAGCCACTGCTGTGGCCTCTGGCTGGGCCACGCAGGGAGGCTCGAAGGAGAATGTGCAGGCGCCCGCGCGCGGGGCAGTCTTCATTTATCTATTCTATACGCTGTTAGATATGGCCGTGAGAACTGCAGTCCACTGCCTTTTGACCCCACACCTAGATAGCATCATGGACCCTGTCATGGTTTGGATGGAAAGTGTCCCCCCGAAGGACTCCGGTATGGAGATGACTGAGTCGTGGGACTCTGAGCCGAGCCCCTTGGGAGACGAGGTCTATTCCGAAGAGCCAGTCACTGGCCCTACGGCCCGGAAGGGTTTGTCTCTCCCCGGCTCCTCCCCCTTCTCTCTGCTTCCTGTGGGCCACCATGTGAGCTGCCTGTCCCCTCCCCCCAGGCCAGTCCACCATGCTGCCTCTGGGTTTCGGTCTGCTGATGGGACTAGAACTTCTAAGGTGTGAGCCAACATTCCTCTTTTAAGTTTAAGGGTCAGATATTGTTTTTCAGTGATGAGAAAATGCCAAAGCAGCACCCACAGTTGTGGTATTTTGTGACAATAGGGCTGATTAGAAATTACAGAGTGAAAAATCCAGATGGACTTGTGAAGATGGTTTTCTGGCACTTTAGGCCCTCGGGGCTGGCAGTACATCCTCGGGGGACCCTTCTGTGTGAGCACCAGCGCCTCTGACAGCCGCCTTCCCTTCAGCTCTGGGCCCCAGCCTGTCCAAGCAACTCAGGAGTTAGTTGACCCAGATCATCAGATTTCCAAATTATCAGATGCATTCTGTTCTAGGTCTTTGTTGATACCATGGCCTTCCTGTGCCAACACAATATTCATCCTACAATGTTCATCTCAAAGATCACAGACATTTTCCTCTACTCACTATACTTTGCTTTGTTGTATTCTTTTTTTTTTTTTTTTTTTTTTGAGACAGGGTCTCGCTTTGTAGCGCAGGCTAGCTCTGAGCTCACTATGTAGCCCAGGCAAGCTTCGAACTCAGCAATCCTCCTGTCTCTGCCTCCCGAGTGCTGGGATGACAGGTGTGAGCCACCACGCCCAGCACTGTGGTATGCGGTATTGATTGTTGGTGGGCGTGAGTCTCCACGCCCAGCATTGTATGTGGTTACCGGGGATCAAACTCAGGACCTTGCGCTTGCGAGGCAGGCGCTGGAACCACTGAGCTAACCCTCCGGCCTGGGTGATTCGTATTTTTATTGTGATGCTCTCAGAATCCTTTTGTGTTCTTGATACCAAATCTCACCCTATGTGTTAAACATGTAGGGTATCCCCAGTACGTATACTCTGGCTTGAATTTTTATTTTTTTATAAACTCCAACTTGTTTCTTCTTTTGTCGCTTATGCTTCTGTCTTATACCTAATAACTTTTGTCTGTGCCAAGTTCTTGAAAATAAAGCCTTTAAGTTTTCTTCTCAGAGTTTCATAATTTATCTTTAACAGTTAAGTGTTTAAGGTTTCTTGAATTAATATTTAAATAACTTGAAAAATATGCCCATGCAAGACATTCAGATACCCAGCCATCCCAGCATCTTTTATTGAAGACTATTGTTTCCATATTGAATTTTCTTGGCCCCTTTCTGGTAAATCAGTGTGAAGGTATTTATAGGCAGAATTCTCTCACATAGACCCCCAAGTCTTTCCTATGTTAGTACCTTACGGTCTTATTACCACATCTCTCCAATAAAATGTAAGTTGGGGAATGTGAGTTCCCAACTTTGTTCCTTTAAAATGGCTTTGAATGCTGTGGTTACAATGTATTTCCATATGAATTTCAGGAACAATTTGTCAATTTTAGAAAAAAAAAAAACGCTAGAATTTTGGTAGTCACGTGTCAAATCTGTAGGTCAAGCTGAGATTTATTATCTTAATGTTTTTGTCTTTTGAGTTATAAATGAATGTTTTATTCTTTTTTTTTTTAAGACAGGGTCTCACTTTGCAGCTCAGGCTGATTCTAAACTCACTATGTAGCCCAGGCAAGCCTCAAACTCAGCAATCCTCCTGCCTCTGCCTCCTGAGTGCTCGAATTATAGGCATGAGCCACCATGACCAGCACTGTGGTACGTGGTACTGATTGCTGGTGGGGGTGAGTCACCACACCGGGTATTGTCATATGTGGTTACCAGGGATTGAACTCAGGACTTTTTGCTTGCTAGGCAGGCCCTGGAACCACTGAGCTAGATCTCCAACCTGAATGTTTTTTTATTTATTATTTCTTCTTTGATTTCTTTCAAAAAGATTTTATAGTTTTCAGTGTGTGTCTGGTATTTATTTTTGTCACATTTGCTTCTATTTTCTTCTTATTGATGCTATTTTAAATGAAATCATTTCTTAATCAGATTTTTCATTATTAGTTTGTACAAACACCGTTCTCATTTAGGTATTGATTTTTTGTCTTGCAAAGTTGCTGTTCTTATTTATTAGTTCCAACAGTCTTTCACCTTTGTTTGCATCCATGGGCATATTTTTCACGTCTTTCTCTATTTAGTAGCATGTCATCCCAGAGTAAGAGTAATTTTACTTTATTTTTTCAATCTAGATGGCTTTTTCTTGCCCCCCAAAATTCTTGGCAAAACCTCCAGCACAATGTTGCTTAAAACTGTGGCAGAGTAGACATCTTGGTCTTGTTTCTCATCTAAGGAGAAAAAGCTTTCATTTGTTCACCACGAAATATGATGTTATTTGTCAGTTTCCCTCCTAAATATTCTTTTTTTTTTTTTTTGAGACAGGGTTTTACTTTGTAGTTCAGGCTGGCCCTGAGCTCACTCTGTAGCCCAGGCAAGCCTGGAACTCAGCAATCCTCCTGCCTCTGCCTCCCAAGTGCTGGGATTACAGGTGTGAGCCTCCACGCCTGGCACTGTGGTATGTGGTATGTGGTATTGATTGCTGGTGGGCGTGAGTCAGCACGCCCAGCATTGTATGTGGTTACCGGGATCTAACTCAGGACCTTGTGCTTGCGAGGCAGGCGCCGGAACCACTGAGCTAAATCTCCAGCCCCCCTCCTAAATATTCCTTACTAGGTCTGAAGTTTCCTGTTTGTTTATTGGTTTGGGTCTGTTTTTTTTGTGTGTGTGTTTATCATGGAAGGATATTACATTTTATCAAATACTTTTAGGAACTGAGACTTTCACATATATTTGTGTCCGCTATTCTGCAGTGAATTGTTTGCTGATTTGCACTTTTGAACCACCTCATATTCCTGGATTAGATCTTATTTTGCAATATGTTTACTCCTCTTAACATGTAACTGCTTTGCATTGGTTGTATGCTCTTATTTTTGTGTCTGTTTTCATTGTGAACATTGGGGTATTGTTTTCCGGCAATTCCCTTGTCTAGTTTTATTGTCAAGGTAACGTTTACGATGGGGAATGGTTTGGGGTGTTTTCTCCCCTATTCTATTTTTCAGAAGATTTTGTGAGGGATCGGTGATAATTCTTCATGAAATTCTAAGAATTCACTATTGAAGACATCTAGCCTATGTTTTTCGTGGAGTGTGTTTTGATTTTTAATGCAATGCCTTACCTTAGTGTAGCTTTATTTAGATTTACTTCTTTAGTTAATTTGGGTGTTTTATGTCTTGTTAGTAATTTTTCTATTTTATCTAGGTTGTCTAATTTATTTGACATAGCTCATCATTTCCTGTGACCCCTATTATTGCTATAAATTAGCATTGCTATCTCTTTTTTTCATTTCTGATTTTAATTATTTGAGTCTTATCTCTTTTTACTCAACAAGATGAGCTAAAATGTTAATTTGTTGATCTTTTCAAAGAAATGACTTAGTTTCATGTGTTTTCTATATTGTTTCTCTACTCTTTATGTGTTTCAGCTATAATTGGTGTTGTTTCCTTTGGTTTGTAATTCTCTGTTCATTTTCTTTACATAGAAGGTTGGATATTTGAAATCTGCCTTTGGTTTTAATACAGACATGCATAGTTATAACTTTTCTTCTAAGATTTAATTATATTTGCATCCCATAAATCTTAATATATTTTCATTTGCATTAATTTAAAAGCATTGTAACCTTCCACTTATTTTTCTGTGACCCTTTGTAGCTTTGTTATTGTTTTGTTTTGTTTTGAGACAGGGTTTTGTTAAGCAGTTCAGGCTAGCCTTGAACCCACTATGTAGTCCAGACTGGCCTCAAATTCATAGCAATCCTCCTGCCTCAGCCTCCTGAGTGCTGGGATTACAGGTGTATACCACTATGGCCATATTCTCTGATCCTTTAAGAATGTTTCGTTTAACTTTTACATATCTGTAAATCGCTCCCTGCCTGATGTCCTTCTCTCCGTTACTGATTTCTAATTTCATTCCACTCTGGAGAATGTACTATAGATGAATGCAGTTATTTAAATTTATCAAGACTTGCTTTGTGGCTTAACATCTGGCCTGTCTTGGAGAATATTCTTATGTGAGCTTGAAAAGAGCACGGTTGTCGTTTGAACTGTTTACAGAAGCCAGCTGGACTCATTTGGCATGTAGTGCTGTGTTGTTCAAGCCTTATGTTTTCTTGATTTGCCTAGTTCTTCTATCAATTACTGAAGTTGTAAAATTATTGGTAAATGCTTATTTTTCTCTTGGATTTCATTGGCTTTTAATTCATGTATCGTACAACTCTTACTACATGCGTCTGTCTTTATAATTCTTCTTGATGTGTTGAGCCTTTTATTGTTATAAAAATAATCTTCGCGGTCGCTTCCTCCGGTGACATAAAAAAATCTTCGCGGTCGCTTCCTCCGGTGACGTATAAAATCTTCGCGACGTACGTAGTGACGTACGTGGTGACGCCCTTCTGGGGGCCGCCGCGGAGCACACCGGGAAGGACCTGGATCCTGGTTACCTTTGAGAGCAGCAGAGGCTTTGGGCCTACGTAACTGAGCTCAGATGTGGTTCGAGATTCTCCCCGGACTGGCCATCATGGGCGTGTGCCTGGTCGTTCCTGGAATGGCCACTACATACATCCATAGGTTCACCAACGGAGGCAAGGAAAAAAGGGTGACCTACTACCCGTATCAGTGGCGGTTGATGGAAAGAGATAGGCGCATCTCTGGAGTTAATCGTTACTATGTGTCAAAGGGTTTGGAGAACATTGATTAAGAAAGCATTTTCCTGATTGTTGAAAAGTAACTCAGTTGTGGTCATCTAACCTTGATGAAAGTTTAAACAGTATATTATGTACTGTGCAGTTCAGTGTGCTATGTAGTAATAAAAACAAAATGAAAAAGCAAAAAAAAAAAAAAAAGAGCTTCGCTTGTTTCTGGTATCAAATTTTAAGGTTGTTTTGTTTCATATAGACACTTTCCCTGCTGTTGAATGCTATTTACATGGTATATCTATTTTCTTCCTTTTAATTTTGATTTCTGTGTTTTATTAAGTAACGTTTGTCGCTTGAGGAGAGGACATAATTACATCCCTTTTTAAAAAAGTCCACCCTCTCACTGACATCCTTTCTCTCCATTTGCATTTAGAATAATGACCATAAAGGCAGAATTCATATCTTTTGGGGATAGCATGATAAACACACTGGAGTAATGATTGGCTGCTGAAACAAATAAATTTATTGAGAGTTCCAGATAGCAGAAATCTGAGATGTAGATTTCTTCTGTTGCCTATTTCCTTGCCTGGTAGAGAACCATGGTCTCCTGATGTCCCACGTGGTCTTTCTCAGCATACACACCTTAGCATCTTTTCTCTGTCCAAATTTCTCTTCCTTTATGGATAGCAGTTAGATTGGGTTATAGCTTAGTTTTAATTCAATCACCTATTAAATCACCATATCTTCAAATATCACCATATTTTAAGTTGTTGAGAGTTAAGACTTTAATACAGAAATTTTTAAGGGAACAGAATTTGGCAGATGATACTTTGATGCTTGTTCGCTATACATTTGATGTCCATTTTATTCCTTAATTTCTCCATTACCATCTTCTTTCATGCTCAGTGGGTGTTTCTTGTGCACCCTTTAAATACTTTTGTCATCTCTTGTATTACATTTGTGATATTTTTCTTGGTGATTTTCTGGGGATGATAGTTTATATCTTAGTTTATAGTAATTTAGTTCAATTATATCTTTATACATTATGTGTAGATCAGTAGTGTTTTATAATTACTATTTTATGCAATTGCCTTTTAAATCAGATAACCAAAAACAAGCATTATAAACAAAATACATTTGTACAGTTTTTTATATACCGGTGAGTTACTTTTTTTTTTTTTTTTTTTTTTTTGAGACAGGCTCTCACTTTGTAGTTCAGGCTGGCCCTCAGCTCACTCTGTAGTTCAGGCAAGCCTTGAACTCAGCAATCCTCCTGTCTCTGCCTCCCGAGTGCTGGGATGACAGGCGTGAGCCACCACGCCCGGCTCGGTGAGTTACTTTTATTGCTCCTATTTCTTTTTATTTTTAATGTGACTTTGTGTCCTTAATGTCAGCCTGAAGGAAATTCTTGTAGGGCAGTTATGAGAGGGGGAATTTTCTTCATATACAGATGTGTTAGCTTCTCTTTCACTTGTGAAGAAAATATAGAAGTATATGCAAATTCTGGTTAAAGTCTGAAAATTTTTTCAGTACTTTGAATATATGATCCCTCTGTTTCTGATGTGAATCTCCTGCTAATCTTATCAAGAATCCTTTTTATGTAATTAATCCTTTGTTGTTGTTGTTGTTATTTTCAAGGTTGGGTTTTTGTTTTGCTTGTTTTGCTCTGTCTGTCTCTGACATCGAACAGCTCTGTTGTGGAAATTATGTGGTTAAGTGAAGATATCTTTCAATTTATCCCAGAGGGAGAAGTGGAAGTGTACACTAATGTTTTACAAAAAACTCGACAAGCTACCTGGCATTATCTCTTTAGGTATTCTTTCTGCACTTTTTCTAGTTCCTATTTTTCTGAAAATTCTGCTATACTTGTGTTGGTAAACTTGATGGTGTTGCACAGGCCTCTGAGACTCTGTTCTTTCCTTTTGATCATTTTTTCCTTTCCGTTCTCTAGACTGGATGATAGAATTGAACTGTCTCCAAATTTGCTAACTCTTTCTTCTGCCAACTAAACTCTGATGTTAAACCTTTTAGGGATTTTTTTTCATTCCAGTTGCTATATTTTTCACGTCCAGAATTTCTACTTGTTTCCTTTAAAAAATTATACCTTTCCGTTCATATTACAACATTCATTTAGTGATGCACCACTCTAATGATTTCCTTTAGTGTCTTAGAAATAGTTTTATTCATTTCTTTGATGATGTTTATAGTAGCTGATTTAAAATTCTTGTTTTATAAGTCTAATGTTTGGGCTTCTCCAGGGAAGGTTTTGAATGATAGGTTTTTAAAAATGTATATGATCCATACAGTTTGGCTCCTTTCCATGTTTTACATTTTTTGCTGCTGCAGAAAACTTAAGACAGTTTCCTGCCTGAGAATTTGTTGTTGGTGGTGTTTTTGTGTGTAGTGACTTTCCTGAGGTAATTTGGGAAAGTCTGTGTTCTTTGCTGTTTGTGGCCACACTAGACTTTTCTCAGTTGGCTTCATGATCAACCAACGATGAGACTGAGATTTCCTGGGATGTTGTGGACCGTTATCCACTCGTCTGCTTGCCATCGGAATTATTCTTCTAAATCTGATGAATGAGCAGAACTTTGTCCATGATGAGAAGAGCTTTGACTTATAAACTCTTGTCTTCTAGACATCTCTTAATAGGACAGAAAGCTTCCAAATTCCACTCAAGAAAGAATTGTTGTTACCCAGACTTTCATGTTAGATCTCCACATGACCCCTAACCTATTCTTTATGAATTTATGTTTTCTGAACACCATGAGAGGCTTTATTTTGAAGTTACCACTTCATGGCACATACAATATGGTTAGCCTATTCCTTCATAGGCTTGTGGCCTGGTGTTTTCTTTTCTCCCTAAGAAATATATGTTCCCTTGGGAATTTTTTCCCCTAGGCCTTTCCTTCATCACAGTTGAAAATCTGATGAGAGCAAAAGTCATTTCTCTGTGTCATGATTTTGCAGTGATGTATGTAATTTTCAGCAGCCTTTTATCAGCACTGGCTGCTTCACTGTGTCTAGTTACAATATGAACCCCAGGCCTCACTTTAAAACTGTGAAACTTTCCTTTACTGGCATGAAATGTTTCACTATTATCACTCACTGATTAACTATTTTTTATAAAATCTGCATTTATAGTCCTATCTTTTTCACAGGTTATAGATCCACATAGGCTTTAGCCTGTTATCTGCCTTTCATTTATTCACACTAATAAGTCTTTCTGCCTCCTCCACAGCACGGTTGGTTGTGACTTACTAATCTGAGTAATACCTTCAGCAACAATAACTTTCTTATATTAATCTTTTCTCTGTAACAAGGTAGTGGATTTAGAAGTGCTGTATATATTAGCGACATCAGTCACATGAGTGCCATCCTCTACCACCGTGTTTCTCCACAATTTTCTTTTTCTTTTTACCTTTGGTTGCTTTCTTTCCCTTTCCCTTCCTTCCCTAGTTTTATGGGGACATTTTGATAGCAATAATTATAGGAACTGCGTAAAGTATTGACTGAAATCACATCCACAGATATGCTCATCTAGGCTCAGGTTGAGGCTGAGACACGCTGCATTCTCTTTTCTGGCATGGGGAGTCTTTGTTTACAACTGCGCAAGTCGAAGGCATTTGCATAATTGTCGCTTCCCCCTCGACCAGCAAGGAAGACGCGACCGCGAACTCTTCTTTCTGCTGTTTTATTCAGGATCCTTTGCCCGAGCAAAAACAAAAAAGCTCTCCTTCACAGGCATCTCCCAGTATATATATATACATAGTCATCAGCCAATGCCTGGAGGACACGCGGCATTCCGGGATAGGCGGCTATACAGCGGAATCGAACCGGCTGATCAGGCAATGCCTATAGACTTGTTTTTCAGCGGTTCAGACCACCTGACCTACTTCCTCAGCGCTATCTTTTGGGCGCGGTTGCCCTTTGGCTCTCCACACATAATAGCTCAAGATCTTGGTGGTCAGTTAGGGAGTGGTTTCCATCACTTCGGGCGGTGGCAGCAAGGCCTGCTGCCCAGAGCCATGCTTCACGTTACAGCCAGTGGGAAACTCACTGATCCAAGTAACGTGCAGATGAGATCCTTTTTACCTCGAGGACTTGATCCTCCACAGAGCCTGGTCTCTCTGAGTGGAGCGTTAAGGAAACAGTTCCCCACAGCTGCCAAGGGAGGACCATGTGTCCAGCGTGGCCCATTTCTGCTGCAGAATCCAGGCGCAGTGGTTGATGGGGAGAATATGCTCTTTTTTTTTTTCCCCCTGCACTGGTTCTCAAAATGGGTTCTATAAGAGCACATCTCCGTCTCCATAGGGCATTTTCGTGGGCTCTATATTTAGATTTCATGAAGTTAACAGTTGTAACTTAGATCCATTGCACAAGTTGTTCTGAATACCCTGAAAGTATTCCAAACAACTGAAAGAAAGGCCAATTTCTAAATTTATTCATAATTTTAAAACTTTTATTAGCCCATCTTTGCAGTGCACAGTGAGGACGTAACACATCTGAGTCCTTTTTACTTCTCCAGCGCCCTCCCCCTCCATTCTTAATTGAATGAAAAATTGGCGAAACTTAAATTCAGCTCCCGATGCATCCCAGCAGCCTTTCTGGTGCTGTGCTGTCACACCGGGGGTGGGACAGATCTCGGGGCCGGCTGGCACGGAGCTGGGCCGACAGCGGGCCTCAGCATTCGCTGGCACCGGCTCAGTGAAGTGCTGAAAAATGGGTCAAATGACACACTTGGAAAGCCCCAGCTAATAAAAGGCAGGAGATGAGCTGAATCCCAGGCTTCCTGCCAGTGAGTAAAGTCCTATAATAGGACTTAGTGTTTGAGATTTTTAAAAATGAATTTCAAGAGCTTGGACAGCAAGGGATTTTCAGAAAACATTTCCAGATCTGTTTGGCTCTTCAGTTTGGCGTGCGCGAGAGTCCAACAGGAAAAGCTCTAGGAAGAAGGACGCACACTGACCTGAAACGAGAGGAAAACAGCAGCAAGACGTTAAGGGAGCAGAGTGTGGCCACTTAGCGTCTTTGGCCCACAAAGCAGCGCCGTGACTGCGGGGAGAACGTAGTTCGAGTCCCATCCACAGCTTCCTTTTGAAACATGGACACAAGAAGCATCTCTCTTTGATGTCCAGTGTCTGGGCTGGAACAGACTTGAGTTGTGCTGCAGCCAGGGTGGGAAGCCAGGGGTTAGGAGGATATTGTTTGTGCGACAGAGAGGTGAGTTGGAATAATCCCGGGACTCCGGGAGGCTTAGGCAAGGGGATCTCAAGTTCATATCCAGCCTGGGAAAGTTAGTAACTTAGACTGTCTCAAACAAAACAAAACAAAAACAAACAAATGGACTGAGAGTGTGTTTCGTCTCAGTGTGAAGGGCCTATGTTCAACATCCAGGACACAATAATTATACTAGTAATAACAGAAACAAGACTGAAATTCAGCTTGGTTGCTTCCTTGGGGAACCAATAAAAGTCTATTTCTTACCTGGTTGGCTCAGTAACTGAAGTATAAGAGAAAGCTGTATTTGGGTTGAGAATCTTTCTTATAGAAAGATACAATTAATGAATGATGGAAGTAGGTGGATTATTGTATTTGTCTCTTCTCATTAAAAGTTGATTCTACTCAATTAGTTGAGAAGTTGACCCTTACATTTTTTTGGTTTGGAAGGATGGGTGAACAGTGCAGTAAGTACAACGTTATTGCCTAGAAATAAGTCTTTTTAATTTCTCCTGTTTGTTCAGTTGGGTTAGGATATTAGGCTTTATCACAGCTGAATGAAAATATTGATTGAAAATAGGACGATGCTACATTTTAAATAAATAAATTAGCATGTTTGAAAGAAACCCCCTTATATAAAGCCTATCAGAATTTTTCTCATCACATTTATTCCTTCACTTATTGATTTGGCCTCTGGAGTCTTACAGTTTAATGTGAAAACATTATTTCAGAGATGGGTCCATCTACAGGGTGTGGAAGACAATGCCCCTGTCGCTGGGATCCTGGAGTCCTTCACCCTCCTGTTGTTCCCTGTGAGAGGGACACGTTTAATGTTGTGTCACATCCTTTCCCAACGTCACATCCACGGTCAGCTTCCCAAGGTGTTGTTTTGATAAGACAGATGAGGAGTGAAGAGACTGAGCAGAGCTAACGAGTGTGTGATTTCATCGTTGCAAGGGCTTTGGCCAGCTGAAGATGAGCACTTTATCTGGGGACAGAGTAGCAAACCCCCAAGTGTCAACATCATCTTGACCACTGATGTATGCAAAGCCATTAGGAGGTGACTGATGCCCATCTCACAAAAGAGGAAGCGCCTTCGATGGAAACTGGAGGCACATGGGAGGCTGGCGTGGGCAGCCTGTGCCACTTACATGATTTTTGTAAGATGCCCACTATGCTCCTACAGCCTCATTGAATTTCTTCAACTTCGACATTGTTTTTAAATGGTACCGAAGATTGCACTGAGCTACATCCTCAGTCCTTTCTCCTTTCCTCTCTTATTTGGAGCGAGATTCTTGCTTGCTAAGTCATTAAATTACTCAGGCTCATCTTGAACTTTCCATTTCCTGTTGCAGAGATTACAGGTGAGCGTCGTCACTCTTGGCTACATTTCTCTAACTTTATGAGTGAATACGTTCATTTCTCTCATGACCCAAACATAACTGAACGGCATGCACTTAAGCAATTGTCTCTTTGGAATGATTAAAGAGGTCCGTGCCATCTAAAATCCCCATTTGTTTCAAAGAAACAAACCAGAATCATCTGCTTAAATAAGTAGAGTCTGTAAGTTTGACTCCTTTGCTAATACGGTTTTAGAATAATAAAAATTCTAAAATTAAAAATCGGCAATCAGTCTGGGTCATGCTAACTGAAGTAAAACGATTTTGCAGCCATAGGACGAAGACTTGAAATTTGGAGCAGAAATTTGCCCTGCTTGCAACTTCGATCTGTGTGTCGAGGTCACCTTGTGCCTTTGTGGCAGAGGCGGCTCTTCTCGTGGAGCGTGGCGTTGGTGAATTCCCATCCCGGAAGGCTGGCTCTTGGTTGACACGGAGGCAGAAGAGACTCCGCCGCCTCTGCGTGGTGCCCCCTGGGCAGGTCTGGGCGGCCCGGACTTGGGGTTGCCTAGAGTCGGGACCTGTCGGGAGGGCTGCCCATTCGTTGTACAGAGAAGAGAAAGGGTGCCGATCTGTCCCGTGTGCTCTTGAGATTGATTTAAAAAAAAAAATCTTTGTGTTTATAACGTACAGTGAGTATAGAACATAAAGGTGCATGGAACAAGTCTTCAGATTATGCGGACTTCTCACGCCATTTTGAACATAGAACTTCTGACTATATTCTTGATAATGTCTGATCCGCTGTAGTATTTGTTCTCACCTGCTGCTGCTCACACATTCCCCTGACAGAGACGTAATTTCTCTGTGGCTTTGAAAACCGGGACACCCTCAGCTCTCCATTCAAATGCACATGTACTTTTGGCTTTTGTGATATGATGGGTAAAATTTTATGTCCCGTAGAAAGCAGGTTCCTCCAGTGACACACCCTGTAGCCGACCCGCTCGAGGGATGCAGGGTCCCTCGCACAGACACTTTCCTAGGGACGAAAGCTTTCCCCTTTGAAACAAAACGAACTCACAAGCAAAGTGGTTATTTGTTTCTTCATTTTTTTTTTTTACTTACTGGAGTATATTCACTTTGCAGTCACTTAAGCAGAGATGTGCCAACACCTCTTTGCTTTCCTCGGTGGGCTGGAAATGCAGAACTTCCATACAGTAGCACTGCAGTACAGTGCATCTAAATTTATTACACACTACAGCACTCACAGACGTTGTCCATATAATGTATGGTCTCTGGACTCTCAAGGAATCATCCTCAGGACAGCGACCTGATGGTCAAAGCTTTATTTCTGTGATGAATATTCCATGTGATTCTAGCCTGGGAGGGAGTCACATCCTGAGAAACCACGTCTTCTAGAATATTAGAAAATGGTAATGATCAAACTAGGCGTGGGGGCGTGTGACCGAATCCCAGCGCTCTGCGAAGCTGAGGTAGGAAGATTGCAAGTTTGAGACCATCTGGGCAATAGCCCTGAGTTCAATTCCCAGTACTGCAAAAAGAAAGAAAAAACGGTAACAGTTACACACCCGAGCCATTCCTGTATGACTTAGTTCACTGGGCCTCACAATCATACTGGGACGGGGGGCCTGCCTTCCCCCACTTACCTGGTTGGGAGCCCAGGGTCGGGTGGGGGTGATGATCTTGTCTTACCAGGGTTGCCAGGCGGCTGAGGGTGACCCAGGACCAGCTGGCACTGTTAGCGCTGCACTTCCACCTGCAGAGACGCACGTTTTCCAACACTTGGCTGCTTCCGTGAGAGCGCCAGGGAGGGGAGCCCCACAGGGTCCGGAAGGGCTGCGGCTGCACAGTGTGACGGGCGCCCTGGGCGCCGGCACTGGCCCTTGGGGCCTCCTCAGTCACACAGGAACCAGATCTGTCTGCAAAAGGAGGAGACGTGGGACACAAGCTTCCAGGGGCTGAGCTCTACACCATTCTACTTAGGGAGTCATTTTCTGAGCGTAGTGCATAACGCTGCTTATGTAATGACACAGGCTCAGTGTGAAAATTTGGAAAATCAAGTAAGTGTCCTGAGATGTATAATATGAAAACTGGTCAGGGGATGCTGTTAACATTAGAATGATTTGCTTTAATATAAATATGCAAATCCAGCCTGTGTTCTTATTTATAAATACTTAGACATTCATGTATTTAATGCTATACCCTATATTGCACTGTTTTTGCACAGTTGTACTTATATTTCATATTATTTTTTCTTGGCTTAGTATTGCTCTAGAAGTGTTTTCTCTGAGTAATAACAATTTTTTTTTTTTTGAGACAGGGTCTCGCTTTGTAGTTCAGGCTGGCCCTGAGCTCACTATGTAGCCCAGGCAAGCCTCGAACTCAGCAATCCTCCTGCCTCTGCCTCCCGAGTGCTGGGATGACAGGCATGAGTCACCACGCCCAGCAGTAATAACAATTTTTAAAAAGACTTATTAAAAAAATTAAAATTGCAAGCATGGTTCTAGGGCTGTAGCTCGGTGGTCGAGCACTACCAACACGTGCGAGGCCTTGGGTTTGCTCTCTAGCACCACAAGCAATGAATTAGTGAATGAATAAAAAAGAAATAAAAATGAAATTGCAGGGATAATTTTCAACCGTGGCTGCATTTTAAGTTTGTGTAATTCAGAACCTTTTGAATTTATGTTCTTTATAAATAGTGCTGGGAGAGATATATTTTTGTACCATTTTTTTCCAGTTTGGGTGTTTCCTCAAATAGGATCCTGGAAAGAGAGGTATTTTGTTAACAAGGACGACTTTTCATAAGGACCTTTGTGATTCCTTCACTGTCTCGACTGGCCATCGGCTGTGCAGAAGGAAATCAGCTCCACCTGCACCTTGTAGCGATGTTAGGAATAGGTATTTGTTTGTTTATCTATTGAAGCAATAGAGCTTTTATTTCAGTTGTAGTTCTTTGCTACAGTGGTTGACACTTTTCCTACATATTTCTTGGCAATCTGGTTCTTCTTCTTGTGTTGCTTATCTATATTTGTTTGCTCTTGTCTTTGGAAAAATCTAACACGGCTTTTTATATGTAGTTTTGGGCCATGTTTTTAAAATAAATTTTGTAAGGGATTCTTCTGGGATGGAGAGAAGAAAGATGAAGCCTCTGGCTTTATGACAGCTCCTTCCGGAGTCCAGAATGTCCTCATCTATTTCTGGGCTGTGAGTTCTGTTAGAAGCACTTGATTGTTCCTGAGGAAGTCAGTTTAGTAAATGTGTGCAGTATTTTGTCCTAAGCAATGATTGTAGGTTGAATGACACTGTTCCAAAATGATTTCGTTGCCGAAACTTTTTCATGGATCAAGACACGTTGGATTTCTAATTTATTTTGATTTCAGCTGTGTGTTTCTAGCTTCCACCTACAATGTACCAAATTATGATCCTGATTTCTGATGTAAAATATGAATCTCACAGAGGTGTGGGTGACCAAGGTGCGATCCGGTCTTCATGTTCAAAAATCTCACCTTTTTGTCCACATCACTTGCTTTATTGCTGCAAACAATAATGTATATAACATGCTTTGACCTTCCTGACAACTTAAATCTATGTTTTAATAATATAAACTTATTTTTTAAAAAGCTTACAGCTTACGTCTAAATAACTATGGGAAAAATAAATATTTCCAAGTTTAAAGTTGCTTTGGAAAAAGTGAGAGGAGTGGTTGGTTCTGACTGACTTTCAGAGACTAAAATTACATATTATGAAACCCTACATGTAACTTTGTAATTAAAAATATATTTTTCCTTCATAAAATGATTATCTTACGGAGAAGGGGTTGACTAACCAATTCCTAAAATCCCTGGTGAAATTCTCCTGGGTTTCAATTTTACAAATCTATATGAAAACCCTATATAATGGACTCCTCTGCTTTAAAAAATAAAAGCAAAGCTAGGATCGTGGCACGCATTTGCATTTGTGAGGCTGAGGCAAGAGGATCTCTGTGAGTCTAAGGGCAGCCTGAACCTCAGAGCAAGCCCCTGGCTCAAACAAATAAATAAGTAAGAAATAAAGTACAAAACGAGAGATACCAAGCAGCAAGAATAGAGCAATATAACTGTTTATGTCTTTATTTTTAACTTTTCTCAGCCCTGCTGCGTGGAGTGGTCCTCACGTGAGGACCTGGGGCGTGTGCACCACACCTGACTCCGTTCCACTTTCTCCGTCTCCTCCCCTCTCTCCCCGCTCCTTGGCCCCTTACAGAAGACCTGTCTTCCTTTTTCCTATTATCTTTTATTTTTGTCTGTAATTTATTTTTATTTTGAGTTTCTCATAGAGGAGAAAGCATCTCATTTTTAAGTCGTTCATGTATCTGATTTATTCTGCTTAGCATTATGGCCATTTTTCTACAAATGACTCAAATTTATCCTCTGTGGCAGGGTGGTACTCTGCCGTGGGACCACACGGGCTTTATCCACTCGTCTGTTGATGGCCCTGTCGGGCACTTTCAAGAGTGAGCTTTCCTAAGCTGTGCCGCACTAATAATTAAAAATAGAAATTCCCCTGGGCTCAGCTATTCCCCTCTGGATCCTCCTCCAAGAGCGAAAGAAAGACTTCACACGACGGCGACACGAACGTGTCCGTGGAGAGGAGGCCGCTGCCCTCAGGAGGGTGGATTCTCGGTTGGCAACACGCACAGCGAACAGAACGGGCGGGAGCAGCAGATCCAGAAGTGAAGCCGGGGGGTCACCGTGCCCAGCCCAGCGGGCGGTCAGTGGGGAGGCCGGGGGGGTCACCGTGCCCAGCCTGGCAGATGACAGAGACACACCAAGTGTCCCCGGCCGGGAGGAAGCGGCCATCACAGGGACGACAGCGAAGAGGGCGTGTGTCTGAGCCGGCCTAGGGAGCGCACAGCGCACACGGGTGTGGACAGTCACAGGGGCCCCATCAGCACACGGAATTTTCATGTCTTTGACAAGTACGAGAAGCAGAGACTGGTCTGCAGATGTAGGAGACCCGGGAGGGAGGCCGGGAGGGCGGAGGCCATGGGAAGAACCGGGCGGGCGACGTGCCCGTGTCGGCGCCGCACGACGGGCCCTCGGTGATGGGCGGAGACTGTGCCGGCCAAGACGCGTTTCAGGAAAAGGAGGAAGCAGAAAACGCACTCACTTTAGAAAGGATAAAACTAATTATAGAACACTGCTTTAAGGGCACATCTGTTAGGGGTTTGAAAGTAATTATTAGAGATGTCATTTCCAGCTGTATTTCACAGCAACATTTTGCTTCAGGAAACTCTTTCTAGAAAGGGCCCGCTTGGTTCAGGTAAGGCAGAGGAGAAACGCGCGTGCGGCCAACCGTGCCGCTGGGACCTGGAGGGGACGCGTTTGGACAGGAAGGAAATATGTGCCAAAGTGCCTGTGGGTGGTCCAGCACCCTCTGCTCTGTGCCCAGGGGCTTCGAGGAGCAGCTCTGGTGAGAGGTGTGCGCTGGATTCCGGCAGGGGAAACGGAGTCCAGGGGGCACCCATGGGAGACCGGGGGGGGGGTGGCCTGAGGACCAGCCAGCCCGGCGTCTCCTGTCAGCTGCGGTCCTTCGGGGCGCGACTTGCTTTCAGACCAAGGAGGGGGGGGGAGAAGGAGGCTGACAGAGACACAGAGACAGAGGGAGAGAGAGAGACAGAGAGACAGAGACAGAGGGAGAGAGAGACAGGGAGACAGAGAGACGAGACAGAGGGAGAGAGAGAGACAGAGAGATAGAGGGAGAGACAGAGAGACAGAGAGAGAGACAGAGACAGAGAGAGACAGAAAGAGAGACAGAGAGAGAGACAGAGAGAGAGAGACAGAGAGACAGAGAGACAGAGAGAGACAGAGACAGAGAGAGAGAGACAGAGACAGAGAGAGACAGAGAGAGAGACAGAGACAGAGACAGAGAGAAAGAGACAGAGAGAGACAGAGACAGAGAGAGACAGAGACAGAGACAGAGAGAGACAGAGAGAGACAGAGAGAGAGACAGAGAGAGAGACAGAGAGAGACAGAGAGAGAGACAGAGAGACAGAGACAGAGAGAGAGAGACAGAGAGACAGAGAGAGAGACAGAGAGAGAGAGAGACAGAGAGAAAGAGACAGAGACAGAGAGAGAGAGACAGAGAGCCAAGCTCTCCTGGACATGCAGATTAGTGAAGCATTGGTTTCATCCTCACGGTGATTTTGTCCTTTTGACATGACTTAGAAACCCTGGAATGCACTGTCCGTGAGCTACACTGGGCGTGGGGACTGTCCGGAGCCCCGCCCGGCCCCGCCTGTGTAGACCGGCTGTTGCTATCGCCCCGGCAGCGGCGGACACAGTGGCCCCGGGGCCCAGCAGCCTGCGCAGCGTGGCCGGGTCGGAGCCCGCACAGCTGGGCCCCACAGTGGAAGGAGGACTAGGGTCCCCAGGCCCTGGACAGGGAGCGGCTTCTCCTCGGTGCAGGGCTAACAGATCGCCAGAGAAACTCTGCTTGTGGGGAAATCGAAGAACTTCAGACCCAGCTGCGGAGCTCACGGCATCTTCGCCTCTGGAGTGCGCCCAGCAGACCCCGAGCATCCACGCGGTGCTAGTCTCCCCGGACTGCGTTTCACTCTCTACCCAGCCAGCTTCCCCGGTCTTAAGGACGACTTCAGTGTGACCTTTTCTGCAGCTTTTGCAGGTTCTAAAAGTAGCCCTGATTTGCTGCTAAAAACCTTCTCATCTTTACAACAACTCCGTGAAGATTTTAAAGATTTAGAGCTGAGACTGAGACAAAAATCTCACTCTGTCGTTCAGGGTGGCCTGGAACTCACAGTGATCTTCCTGCCTCGGCCTCCCGGACGGTGGGATTACAGGCATCTGCCACGAAGTCCATTTTGGGCACAGGGTTTATTCTCAAGATAACTGGTGAGCTGACTGAGGGATAAAAGGACAAGGCCGTTCCTTGGGTGTGTTTTGATATCTGACGTCATCTTTATGAGGCTTTTGCTCTGGAGCTGAGACTAATCCCGGGGCTACGTAGGCGGGTGCAGCATCTCATGGGAACGAGTAAGGGAAACCTAAGGGGCAGCGAGCCCCTCCCGTGGTAGAGGAGCCCTCTTCCTGCTGCTGGGGTTCACGGCGCCGACCGCGGGCTCCTTGTGGAGAAATTTCGGCCTGCTCGGGCGCACACAGCACCCCGACCTCCAGCACCTCCACAGGAGGCAAGTTCCGGGGCTGGCGTGACCGCCTCGGCCACAGGTGGCGGCTCTTGTGCGTGGGCGACGGTCGCCTCCCGTCCTGTGAGCGGCGTCTGCACGTCTGTCCCCGCGTGAGCCGCCTTCCCTGGGGAGACGCTCTCCCGTGGCGGTGGTTTTTCCTGTCCCAGCCGAACCCCCAGTGACGAAATGCTTGTCCAGACGCTAGAGAGGCCAGCGAAGGCGGTCAGCGCCACCAAGGTCAAGGGCTGCCGGCCACGTTAGACTGAAGGTACAGCTGAGGGAGCCGCCGGGGGCGGAGGGAAGCAGGGACAGCGGCCCCTACCTGAGGCGGAGGCCGAGGGCTCTGAGTCCGCCCTGCCGTCTACCTTTTTTTATTGAATTCTTTATTGGTACATTTTATATACAGCTCACAATCACACTCAACACTGGGGAATTTGTACCAGTATATGACACGAGTTAACTCTCATCTTTACCCATATCCCTACCCACCCCACAACCCCACCCACTATCTACATGTACTTTTTCTTTCAAATCCTCTTTATTCTTTGCCCTCATTACTTTCTCCTCACACATTCTCTTTGAGTATTTCCTATTTCACAAAATCCATTGCTCGACTGGTTCGCTGACATCCAGGATAGGAAGGAAAAATGCAGAGGCGCACACAGTGGCCCCAGTAACACTGCCGCTTTGTCAGTCCCGCATCGCCCACGTCACCCACGGGCAGAGGGACACGGAGGGGCACGGGCTCAGAGCTCTGTACACCCTAAGGTCATCACGTGCCAGTTGAGAATGTTCCAGAGTCTCGCTAGGTCAGCTCGTTTTGTCTGGCACGGCCACTCTTGTCTCCAGTGCAAGGATCCCAAAGAGCTTGTGATTGGCACCTTAACTCCGGTTTAAGGGGGACTGAACCCCTTTTTCAGAGAAACGGAGTCACCCCTTCATTCCCGTGCCCCCCCCCCCACGTGTTGAATGACGGCTTGTCGGTTTCCGCCCGCGAGGCCCTGGGGATGTCAGGGTGACCGCGTCAGGGGCTTTGCACTGTGGAAACCTGGACTCTAGCGCTGGAATCTCGCACGTAAACACATCTGATGCGACATCATTCTCGTTAGAAGACGAGTGCTTATAAAATGCCACGGAAATGTGGGGGGAGAGTAATCTGCTCTGCTTGACGTAGTTGGGAAAATACCTTTGAGGAGGTAGCCGTAGAGCAGGCCTCGGAAATGGCCGGGTGCTCGTCCGCCGGAGGAAGCGGGTCCGAGGGGAGGAGAGCAGGGTCCCGGCCAGAGGAAGACGTGGAGACGGGACCGGGGCCCAGAACGGTAAGGCGGCGTCTGAGGGGCCGGGCGGGGAGAAGCGGGTACACCCTGCACCCGAGGCCGGGCGGCATGGCTTTCTTCTTTCCCGTGCCGAGCGGAGCGCAGCCCTCATTTCGAGAATCGGGACGGGTTAGTGTGCACAGTCCTCTGCCTTTCACAGAAACCTTATCTCCCTTGAGTTGGGTCCGCAGGATCCGAACCCTGACACACGGCCAGAAGCAAGGACAGTCGGCCGGAGTCATGCCCCGCACACAGCGCGCTTTGGGTGCTTTACGTGTACAACAAAGGACAAAGGGTGAGAGCCTCCGCTTTCCCCACCAGCCCCTCCTGGTGCTCGAGGACGACCCACTTCTCTCTTTTCACCGCAGACCATTACGAACCACCTCTTCGGTTCAGCCCCGCGCTTCCGCCCACTGGGTGGAAATGTAAGAAGAACAAAAGAGTTTTAAATATTCAGCCTTAAAAGAATGATGAGAAATTGAATGACTTTTAAGGACACGCAGCAAATTTAAAAACAAGAATAAATCCTGGTGAGGATGTTTTTGAGACACGCTGGCACATTGGGGAGCCGTTTGCATCTTATTTCTGTGTTTGCATTTTCTCTGGAAATATACTCCCTGGCAAAATGCCTGAGAACAGGACCCGGGGACAGTCATTAAAGCCGGGTCTGTCGGCCTTTCCTCGCCCCAACTGAGCCATCCATTCTGATTAGACTCCGCTCTGCCGCAGAGGTCCGCGCTCCTTCCGCCCAACAGGACTTTCGTTTAGAGAAAGCCGTCCGTTTCTATCCAGCCCCCTCCCCCTCCAGAAGCCTCCGGATTCCTCACTTTTCAAACACCAAATCTTTTCCTTCTCTAGGAAGCATAGAAGCTTCCCATGTGCGAGACCATGCGACCAAAACCTCCTGTACCGAGCTGTTACTCCGGTTCTAAGATGCATCTTCAGGGAGCACTTTGGAAGTGGGCGGCGGCAGGACAGAACCCTAAGAATCACAGAGCGACTGTGTGACCCACACGGGCCCAGGCTCGTGACCGACCTGAGTCTCTCAAGAGGAGAACAGACAGGGTCACCTTGGCTCTCTTCAAATGGAATCTTCGACTCAGAAAATGTTCTCCTCCCCACTGGCTGTATCGCTTGTTCTTTAATTCTCTTTTATTTTCTTTTGAAAATAGTCGGAGGCCCGTCGGCACCGACTCCCGAGACGTGGCTGTCCCGCTCCCCGACGCCCCCGGGCCGTCCTGCAGCCAGATGGGACGGGCTCTCCCTGCCAGCGCCGTGCTGAGTGGGTGCTCGCAGCTCGCTGGGGACCCAGGCCTGCCCTCACCGCCTGCTCGCTGCATGGTCCTTAATGGCTCATGAGTTTCCCTTAATTTCATATGAGGACAAGCGTGCCCCGGGCACCGTGTGACAACTGTTATTTTATTGTAATGTTAGTAGTCAGCGGGATTCGCTGTGCTTACTCCGAGCTTCGTGTTTTCTCTGTAGCTCTCAGTGTTTTGAGGTAAGCATTTATTACCTCAGGTGGCGGACGGGGATCATTTTTGGATAAAATCACTTCGGTTTAGAGCTCACAGAAATACGACAGCTTTCATTCGGGTCATGACACTTTTTGATCAAGCCCTCCCTGATTCGAAATGGGAAATTGTAAAGCAGGATTTGCCAACTCAAACTTGTATTTCTCTGCACTGGAATTTGCAGGTTTGGTGTTCTTAAAACATGAAAGAGAATTAAGATGCGTTCTGCACGTGCAGCAGCTCTCCGTGGCAAACGTGGCCATTGTGCCCTCCAAACATGGCTAATCAAATAAAGATGAAAGAGATTCTCACTCAGAAATAAACACTGTTTGAAAACCTATGCTGTTGTAACTGGGAGGATTTGATGTTAAAGTACGTGCTAAATGAAAGAGGATCGAATTTTGAAAGGGAGGCAATCTTCTAAGAAGACACGGACTGTTCCTGGGGGCAGCCTTCCTGTGGCCTGCAGTTCACGCACGCCCGTCCGAGAAGAGGCGACGCTTGCGGGGCCCCGTCACCTCGCTGCCTGCCGAGCTCCTCGCTGGTGCCTGTCCCTCCCTTTCCCTTGTCCCCACGGCTGCCCGAGCGTGTCCTCCTCTTGACGCGTGGGCTTAGTTCTTTGCAGATGCCTTCTCTTCCTTTCATCCAGCATGAGTTTCGTCTTCCGAAAGACCCTTCCCCGTGGCGAGACGCCCCGGGAGGCCGCGGGCACCGCAGGCGAGCTGTGGGTTATTGTCCCCACGCGTACCCTTCGTTTCTAGCGCGATCGTTGCCGTGTGGCGGCCCCGGAGTCTGCCGCGTTGCTTGCCCAGCCGCGGGCAGCGGCGCCCCGATTCCTCTCGCCCGGGCCCTGCTGGAAGCTGCGTTCGCGTCTCTCGCGGCACCTTCCGGTCGCGGGATGCGAGGGGCACATCGTGAAGACCGAGGAGCTGAGAATTCTAGACAGGAGCTCCTCGGAGCAGCTTGACTTTCCGAAACACGCTAAGCGACTCAGATCTCCAGAGAGGGAGTCGGAGGGGTAGAACAGCTCCAGGCGCCGCGCAGACTCGGTGGAGGGACGTGTGCACCGAGCGGGAGCTTCTGAGACGGCGCGTCCTGAGCCCAGAGCGCAGCCCGCTGGCCGGAGACCTGCTCCCCTCGGCCCGGAGCTGCCTCGGTCCGTCTTTGGTCCTCGGATTTTCGGGACAGAAAGGAAATTTTAACCTCTGAAACTGGCAGTGACTTTTTCGTGTCTGTACAGTGCGGTACACAACCGGTTGCAGAATGGAGCTACGTTTGGAAGCACAGACGGCACAGGAGTGTGACCTACGAAAGGGGGTAGATTCGGGGAGCCTCTGACAGCTGGCGGCCCTGGCTCTGCCCGCCCGGGACAGGTGCAGCTGGGGGGCCACACCCGTCAAAGGCCGTACGCGCCTCGGTGCGGCCCCGCGCCCGGCTGCAGTTATGCTCAAAAAAAGTCGTACTAAGCTTCAACTAGTGATGTTACTGCTGCTTCCGAACTACTTTTGATCTCTATAAACTTTGCTTTCGACTCAACTTTTAAATGCTTCCCTTAATATTATTATTATTATTACTTTATTTCTTACTACGGTCTGTGATGCCGGGCGACTGACAGCTGCGCACTTCGCATCTAGATCATCTGGCCCGGCCGGGACGGTCCCCGGCCTCTTCTCCCCTCCTTCCCAGGGCCAGTGTTTGATCCTGCGTCTCCCACATGAGAGACTCTGGGTGTGACTGGGGCTGTCATGCAATGAATCAGTCACCAAAGGTTAAATTGTTGTCAAGTTGTAATAAACAAAGGGCATAAAGGACTTCATTTTGCAGTTTTCAAACTTTCACAATCAAGGAAAAGACACCTCCGTGTTAAGTAATGGCACAGAAAATACTATGTGAATAATTATCCGTATTACTGGGTATATTATTATGACCAACCTGTACCCAAGTTACTCTGATTCACAAATGGAACGGGAGAGCCATGCAATCTGACACATGAGAAAAATCCTTCAGAACACAGGGATTTGCCTAAATATTTCCACTATAATTCTGTATGAATGTTCGCATTTTACCTGTGCTCGAAGCATCGACATAGTGTCGCGACTGTGCCCGGGATTAAAGCAAACACATTTTTAATCCTCCAAACTCAACGGCCAAAATACAGTCTTAAAGGAGAGGGTGAGCAATTCACAGGTGGCAGCTGTCCAAACTTCCCCTGACCTTTTCCACAGAACCTTGAACTTTTATAGGCATGCCTTTAATTTCAAGAAAGATTGAAAAAAATTCACTTGTATTTTTGCTGGTTTGCAAATTAAGTTTTAAAAGAGTTTCTTCCAAATGCAGCAAATATTTTTTAAGTATTTTTGTTGTGCAAGGAAAAATGTTTTCTTTAATCAGCATATCTTATAAAGTCAGCCAAAGGTCACTCTAAGGACATCAGGCGTTTTAAGGCCAAGGTATTAAAAAAATAAACTAGTGGGGGAAACATCAAAAGACTCATTACTGTGCCAACGTACTGAGCCCTTGGTAAAAAGAGTGATGGAGCAAGCAGACAGCACATCTCAAGTGAAAAGGGTGTAACTATCAGTTACACGTGTGACCCTCCGGAATGAGAGCCCAGAGAAGAGCGATCCTCAGCATGGCCAGTGTCAGGTGTGCCAGCACTTCCTGTCCAGCTCGGTCCCGCTGTCTCTGTGTGGCAGAAACTGGTTCTGAGGGAGATGTCTCTTTCTCAGGCAGGTGTCTGTGGACTTGGTTTCTCACGTCTTTCGCTGCACAAGGTGGACAGGGTATAAATAATCAGCTTGCTTTGATCATATTTACAGTCCTAGTGCAGGGTTGAAAGGACAGGCCCTTTCATTCCAGTCCTGTCCCCTAGAGTACAAAGAGTAAGAGCTGAAGAGTGAAAGATAGATTGCTACGAATTTCTCCTTTTTTTTTTCCTGAAGGATATTTAAGATCTTTGGTCTGATAATTCCCCATGTTTACCGGCCTGGGGTCTTTTAGGAAGCCATCCATTAAGGCCTCTTTGATAGTTTCTCAAAGATCGAAAGGAATTTGCTGCTTTTAGTTGGGGTACAATCAGGGTTACAGTGAGAAAGGGAAAGGAGAACCACCTGCCCCTCCCCCTCCCCGCACCACCAGCATTTGTCACTGGTTTCTTGATAGCAGCTGTTTCTCCGGGAGTGAGATGGAATCTCAGTGTTGTCATCTGTGTCTCTCGAATGACCAACAAGAACAAAGATCTATCAGGACGGGTACCATCCCCAGTGATGGATGGGATCATAATGAATACCTGAAACATACCAATAAACACAATTTTAAAAAAGAGAAAAGCCAGCACAGACACAGAAAAAAAAAAAAAAAAAAAAAAAAAAAAAAAAAAAAAAAAAAAAAAGAAGAAAAGAAGAAAACCTCCAACAAAGCAGTAGCGTGAATTTAAGATATTTGTTATTTACTTTGACTCAGGCTCCCCAAACTGCCAAAATCATGTTTGCAGCATATTAAATGTTTAATTTGATCTAAAGTGGAGCAGTTATAATAAAAGGAAACAAAAATAAAGTAATGGAAAAAAAAGGAGCCACTCTTTCCTAAAGACGGAGAGCAGATTTAGCTGCAAGCTTCCAGAGATGAGTTTTCAAGAGGATTAGACACAATGAGATTTGGTCTTTAGCGTCAGAGGAGCAGAAAAAAAGACACACTACTGTGGACTGTGGCCTGTATTTTGGGTTGAAGTATATTTATATTGAGTATAAATCCATTGAGAGGAGCACCCGGCCCTCCTCTTGCTCGACCCTGGAATTCAGGTGCACGTCCAGCTTAGCAAAGTGCTCAATAAAGATGTGTTGAACAAGGGGATTTCTCTAATGAATGGCTTTGGTAACAGCCCCTCAAACCCCAGCACACTGCACTGAATTTCACCCTGTGTGACAGATCTTCTGGAAGAGAGTGGTGACAGTATTACTTTCTTGCTTGGGCTTTCGATATTTATTTAGGATTATGCTTTAGAAAAGCCAGAAGAATGTGTAAACTAAATGTTTCTTGGATTGTTCTTTCAAACACTGCTTAGTAAATCCTGGCAGGTGCTGGCCCAGGAGGAATTCACTGTTAGACGTTCTAAAAACAAAATACTGGAGCTTTTGCTCACCGAGGGAAATCCATCCTACCGTGGAGTGGGAGGGCGCGTGTCTCTCCAGAGGTGTTCAGAGTCTGCTTACACTGTGGCTTCGATGCCCAGCTACGTCCTTTTTGTGGGACACAGGGAAGCCCAGGGAAATTGGAGGTTGCAGGGCCGTCACAACCGGGTGGGTTCAAGCCCAGTTCCGGCCCTGGAAATCCTTGTGACACTGGGAAATGACTCTTGCCTGAGCCACAGGTCGGTTAAGTAAAAGTGGAGCAAGAGCCTCAGCTAATCAGGACTTCTGTCGAGGTAAGTGAAGTGGGAGGCTGATGTCCAGCACTCAGGAGGGGAACACGGAAGCTCTGGGTTCCATTTCTTGGGGCCCACGTAATGATCGGCTCTACTAGGGACATTCAGCTGTGCTCAAGGGACCTGATTCCCTAGGAGGAGCCCTGGAACCGGGGGGACTCTGGGGGTTGCTAACATGTTACTGACAGTTTTCTGGAAGTTTCTACACATCAGCTGGAGTTCAGTCACTAGTTTCTGCATGAAGAGGAATTCAATACATTTGGATCTGAAGCTCTTTGTTTTTGGTTTAATTGTGACTGGAATAAAACCCGATGCCCAATAAATGCTGGAGGTCATTTTAGGCTTGTATTTTTTCCCCCCATCCATATGCTTGCATTATGAAACTTGGATTTCTGAATACTCTTGGAGATTAAAGAATTCACCATTAAATTATAATTTGTTCTTTGGAAGCCAAAAGCTATTCCTTCTGCTAGTCTTTACATTACATCTAGAATGTCTCTCTGTGTGCTTAGCTTCAGGTCACATGGAATATAGGTTTATTTGCTCACGAATTATGAATTCAATGGAAAGAAAAATAATAGTTTTACCAAGCGTATTTTCTGGTACATTTCTGTATTTCTAGGAGCTAACGGGCATGCCATAAACTTGCTGAATAATGAACAAGCACTGTTGCTTTAATATCATTTACAGTCCAACTGAACGTCCTGATGCTCTACGTGGTCCTAAATTGCGTGCTTTGCTTTAGTAACTAATACTGGATTTTTCAAAATTTTCTTTACAGTGAATCTGATTTGACAAAGAGGTAAGCGACTCTCTTTCTGTTCAGAACACGGGCTTCGATTTTAATAAGCTGCCCTCTCCATCTGCTCCGGCGGTACGTGCTACACGTAATTTATCATCATGACAGGGTGGTGCCCGGCTGGGCTTCTCTGGCATACGTGCTTCTGGAGTCTGTCTCCCCCGAAAAAGGCGCCAGGTCCTTTGCCACCAGAGGAGGTCACAGTGCCAGAGTGTGGGGGTGTGTGTGTGGGTCAGTGGGTGGGTTTTGGGGGGCTCTGTCCCCGATGATTTCAGAAGGAAACACCGCTGTGCCTGGAGGCCAGACCCCTCCAGCAGCACAACAATCCCTAAGTCTTGGAGCGCTTAGACTCATTGTCTAAAAGCAACGAAGCAGCTCAAGCTTAGGAAGTTAAAGGATTTATTTGAAAGGTATTTAAAAATAAGGCGAGTGTCTGTACCACTATTTTAACAGGCTGCAGAAGCCTGGATGGTGGAGGTAGGCCCTGGGATTCCAGGTCTGACTGCTCTCCACACGCGCACAAGCGAAGCACCAGCCGCCCAGCGGCTTCTCCGGGCCCCGCCGCGTCCAGCAGCCCCGCCCGGAGCCGCCGAGTCTGGGAAGAGGCCCGTGGCGGGAGCGTCAGCAGGCGAGGCACGAGCACGGAGCACTACGCTGCCGCGAAGAGGGACCGCGTGGGCCGTCTCCAGGAACACGGGCGCCCCTGGGGCTGCCACGTGGAGTGCAGTGAGTCAGGCACACGGCCTAAGCACCACCTGGTTTCCCGCGCGTGAGACACCGGAGGGATCCACCGGAGCAAAACGGAAGAGCAGAGGAGGTGAGGAGACGGCTTTCTCGGAGGTGGGGGGCCGAGCGGTGGGGGCGGGGGGGAGGGGACCCGAGCAGGGGTCCGGGCCGGAAGCTCCGCGTGGCCTGAGCCTGCAGAGGGGCCGAGCGTCCCAGGCGCAGCCCCGCACCAGCGCCCAGAGGCTGCGTTTTCCTCCTTACACTTAAACGTGTGCTCAGGGCACGTGTGCGGCGTGTAAAGACGGCGACCCGTGTGCAACACTGACACTCTTTTTCCGTCAGTCTCCCTTCCTTTCCGCCTCCCGCTCCGTCTCTTGGTCTCCTCACTTGCCAAGGATCCATCTTCCTGTTCTTTATCATCTGTCTTTTACTTAATTCTTTATTAACCCTTTGGGTTGCTCATGTAAGAGAAATTTTACAATATTTAAGCTGTGTCTGATTTATTTTACTTAACGTGTATGGCCTCAAGGTGGATCCATTTTCCTACCAGTGACTCAGACTCCTCCCTTTACGGCGGAGTGGTGCTCCCTTGTGTGTAAGTGGAAAATATCCAGAAGGAGAGCAGCAAGGCCTTTCTCGAACCGTTAAGAAATCACTGGCCCTCTCCGCGCCGGAAGGGGAAGAGCCACGCCCTCCCGTGGGGCGGGATCTCCACGCGTGCGCGGGGCCGGTCCACGGGACTCTCCAGCCAGCCTCGTGGGCTGCGGCTCTGCTGCCGTCACCTTGGGCGGCCTAAAGATTCTCGTTTTAAAATCCACTTCCCGAAACTTACTGTGGCTGAAGCCAGGCTTGGCGCAGGGCGGCCTCAGCACCGTGGCAGGTGAGGCAGAGCGTGGCAGGGTGGAGCCCAGCCGGGCGGCTCAGCAACTCCGCAGCACCTTGTCTGAGCGTGGCAAAAGGGCCGCGGAGGCTGCTCGGTTGTGATTGCGGGTTCAGTTCCCAGCCCCGAGGAACGGTCACCGTCGTCGTCGTCGTCGTCGTCGTCATCGTCACCCTCTTCCTCCTGGGCTGGGACGGGCCTGGCCTCGCCGCCCTCCCGTCCTCCTGGAGACCCTGCCGCTCTCCGGGAGCTTGACGACAGGGTTACGGAGCCGGGACCGGCCGTGTGACCGCGGCACTTAGAGACCCGTGTGTGCGCACGCGCGAGGCTTGCAGAGCGAGGCTCCCTGATTGGTCGAAACGCTTCACGCCCCTTCCGCCTTTGCCGGCCTTGCCTTTTCTTCCTCCCGTTCGGGTAAGAGGCCCCAGGAAGAAGGCCATGCAGGGCCGTGGCCTGGTGGCCTGTTGAGGCACGGTCAGGGTGCAGCCCTGCAGAGCCTCCGTCAGCCTCTCTGCACCTGGATGTTTCCCCACCGTGGTGCCTCCCTTGTGGGGTTTTTTTTGGAGAATTAACTGAATGCATGAAATGCAGTAGGGCCGGTGCTAGGGTAACGCGTGCTGGTCGTGGGGTCTGGCACGGTCCCTCATAACCCGGAAGAGACTCACAGACAGAACACTGAGGCTCAGGAAGTAATTTGTGTGCATCATGGCGGTCCTGTCAGGATGGGAGCCCAGTGTCATGTTTCCAGTTACTCCCCTTAACTGTCCCTACTCTCCGTACTATAGATATTTGTACGTTTTAAATTTACCTTATTAGGAGCACAAGAATGGAAAATAATTTTTTTTTGAGACAGGGTCTCGCTTTGTAGTTCAGGCTAGCTCTGAGCTCACTATGTTGCCCAGGCAAGCCTTGAATTCAGCAATCCTCCTGTCTCTGCCTCCCGAGTGCTGGGATGACGGGCGTGAGCCACCATGCCCGGCACTGTGGTATGTGGTACTGATTGCTGGTTGATTACTGGTGGGCGTGAGTCTCCACGCCCAGCATTGTACGTGCTTACCAGGGATGGAACTCAGGACCTTGCACTTGCGAGGCAGGTGTCAGAACCACTGAGCTAACCCTCCGGCCCTGGAAAATAATTTTAAAAGGAGGATTATTTTGTTTTTCCAGGATAAACATTAGCAAGATTTATTTATTGCAAAAAGGGTTAACAGATAAGTAAACTGCACTATGTCTTTTTTCCCCCACAACTATAAGCTTATAGTGTCAGAAAAATCATTGCCAATTTTATGAAATAATTGGATCTAGAATCTGTGCTTAATAAAGGCCATCAGATACCACAAACCGTAGACTTAGTGACACTTCCAGTGTCTGGTTAGTGATACCCATATTGTACAAGAAAACTTAGCAGAGAGACCTTGAAGGCATTTTTTGATAAACTTCTGAGAGATGTGATTTGTACCACATCATTTGAAAAGTAAAGAGATAGGAATATGAAAAGAATAGCCTTTTAAAAGAACAAAGTAGTTCATTTCTATGACTTCAACATAACATAGTTTAGTTTTGGTTTTGTTTCTGTTTTACAAAAGAAAGGGATATTTAACTAAAGGAAATAGCATATAATCATTATGATCATTAAAAAATCTCACCGATGTGAGTTTGAGTCTCAGAGGTCTAAAAGATAGTATCACACTGCACCTGGCCAATGGGATGGCACCTTACTTACGGGCTGTGTTTAGTTGCAGGTTCCCTACATTCTCAAGAACATTCCAGAAGTGTTTTTATTTGCATCTACAAAATCTGCTTTTCATATGGAATCAAATGAGTGAAACACTTCCAGCTTGTCCCCATGAACATGCTATAATTTTCATATTACCTTGCTGGCTTCTAAATATTTTCACTGTGTTTTTCTGCAGAATGGTAAGAATAGAGGTTTAATTTTTCTCTCTGACTATTACAAGCTTACATGGAAAAATACCCATTCATATTTCATTGTGAATACGATTTCTCCTGCCACACTCAGCCAGGATGAAAGAAGAAATGAAAATGGTCTACCTCTCTGGCATAACCTCCTTACAGAGTTCCTCTGCTGAATCCTATTATTTCCTTCCACCAAGGAGCAAACCACACAGGTACCAGGAGGTTGGTCTGGCTGTGCAGGAGCCCTGGTCTCAAGTTTGCCGCAGAGCCCAGCCTGCTGACAGCAGACACCAGAAGTCAGGCCTCCCTGTGACTTTTCTGTTTACAGCCCCTCGTCTTCACAGGGTTCCGTGTTTCTGGCTCAGGGGGGAGAGAATGGAGGAAGCGGCTGGAGGGAGTGGGGCCGTGGGCGGCCAGGCACTCGCACCCTGCTGCCTTTTCTTGGTGGAAAGGGCACAGGCTCTAGCCCAGTGCTTGTATCTCTCTAACCAGTACCAGACACAGTACTCCCTGCAAGCAGACTTTGTTTTATTCCCAGGAAAACAAATGGACCGGCAGGCTGGCTGGTCCAGCTGTAGCAGCGCTCCAGGCCCGAGCAGAGTGAAGTCTCCCCTGGTGTTTGTTCACACGGGGCCACGGTGGGTCAGAGGCCTGCCCGGTGCCACGCGGTCTGCCCGTCGCCTCCCTGCACAGGAAGTCCTTAAGATGAAAGATTGTGTTTTTATGGTCTGAGGCCTCCCTACTCCAAGCTGTTAACTGGAGAGAAGTGTAGCTAGGAGCCATTTGTGTGCGTGTCACAATGAAAAATAGGAGGAAATCAAGAGAAGGTACAGAAGGAGAAACCATTGTTAAGGAGAGACCGGAAGTGGAAGTGGAAATCTTCCTGTGGAAATGGAATTTCTCAGCTGAGGCCAGCACTGCCTGTGTAATTAAGATGATAAAGAATTTGGGCTCTCGGGGTACTAATAGGCTATGTGACAGCTTTCTGCAGCTTCCTCTGGCAAAACAGCTCCTTCCTAGGTGTTTGGGGACACAGGGGTGTGGGAAGCAGACCCTGCTGGAGGAGACTCTTTTTAGGCCTGGAGATCTGCACTGGGTGCTGCACCAACTAGCAGTTGCGAGATCTGCACTCTACCAGACAGTGCAGCCCAGCTCCCAAGATGCTCTGCGACCTCCGGATCGCTGCATTGGGAGGCCTGACTGGGAAGGTAAACGACCTATAATTTGGCCCCCTGACCTCTGTTCCTCAAATTGGCAACATGTTGTTTTCCTTCCTGTTCCTGTGTAGGTTAGGACCAAATTCTACTAGAGTTAATTAAGTGTGTGATAGTTGACATCCTTCTCCTGTTTGTGTGCTGATTTCCTGGGTGCTTTGTTCCTGTTTTTCTTCCCCTATAAGATAAAGTGTAATCATTTTTGAGGCCATGTTGGCCCTCTGAAAAGGTATAAATACAACCTGCTCAATAAACGGGTGCCTGCTCAGTATTGACTGAGAGGTCCTCCCGAGCCCGTTTTCCTATCTTCTCTTTTCTTAATCCGCGCCCCTCGACTTCAGGACCCCGCTGTTTTGTCCGGCTGGCCCCGGCTCAGGAGCTGCCCCCACAAGGCCTCCTACTTGCCTTTCATACCTGTGGAGGTGCCTAACGTGGTGCTGCGGGCAATTAAATTACGCGGGAGAAAAAACCCTTCAGCTTTCCAGAAGGAACTGTTGTGAGTTCAGTGTTAACAATTCATATATTTTCCTAGGCTGTTCCTTTATGATAGTTTTAAGACTCCTGACTCTGAAGGTAGATTTTCAGGGATGTTTGGATTTTGTTTGTTGAAGTACTGTTCGCCTCAGCAGGAGGAAAAGAACTACCACTCACGCTGCCCTGGGGATAGTTTTTAAACACCTGATTCTTGTCATTCTGTTAATCTTCAGTGAGTCTCAAAAATATTAAAATAATCCCGTGTGAAAAGTTATTTAATATCCAATAAGTTAGTGAATAACTCCTGTATTATCAGTGAAACAAATGCTTCTGAATATATAGTAATTGTGTACACTAATTTATTGCTCATTTAAACACTTCAGGATAACATTTTTGCCATTAGTAAAAGAACTGCTTTCTAAAAAGAATAGTGCAGTAGATTCATGTTTTGGGAAGGGGAAAAATAGCATACATTTCAAAAACTAATATTAGATTTAAAAGCAGGTAGGAACTCGATTAGGAACATTAAAAGGAAAGAGAAAACTCCAAGGAGAAAATAATAGGTATTCATAATCCCACCACTCACTAATTACTGCAAATAATTAAGTTTCCTGGATTTGGACTCCTCGTGTCTATACATATATATCTTTAAGTATTTCTGTCTACCAGCATGTAATCTACCAGTGTAGGTAGTTTTTTCAATGGAAATATTTTGTAGTGCTTTTTATTACAGTAAAAGTTTTTATTGGTTAAAAATAACTTTTATGATTTTATTTTATTTTGTAGTACTGGAACTTGAACTCAGGACCTTATGCTTTTGAGGCAGGTTGATACTACTGAGCTAAATCCCCAGCCCTACTTTTATTTTTTTATTAGCATTTGTTTGCAGTACATAATGACATCCCTGTGGAGAGCTGACCCACGGACATAACGCATCTTAAGTTTTTCTGTCATCCCTGCTCCTTCCTTCCTCTCCCTCCAACTCTTTGTCTCCTTCCTATTTGTAAAAGATCTGTCTCCTTGGTTATTATCTTTTATTCTGTTGTCTCATTCGCTTATACTGTTTAGTTCTCTTTTACATACTATAACGACTATATTTAACCAGCTTTCTGTGAAGCTCCGGCACTTTCTCCCCTTACAACGGGTGTGCTGCGTGGGAAGCTGTCTCAGCGCCGCGGCCTGGGGCTGCGGCCCAGGCTGTGTTTCCAGGGAAGAGTGGACCGTGAGCAGGCAGCGTCTCACACTTTCCTTCATTCTGTCCGCAGCGCCTCTGCCCGGCGCGCCTCTGACAAACGGCCCTTTGCAGCCCCTCTCACCAGACTCCGGCAGCTGACCCCACACCGATGGCTCCACTCTGGATTTTAAACCTGCACAAGTTCTACACACCGTCCTGGATGCTGCTTCGTGGCCCCCGGTGGTTGGTGGTCTGGGAACGGCCATCAGTTGACCTTCAGAATTTAGGGAGTGTTGGCCAGAACACTCCGGAGGGGTCTTCCCTGAAGCCCGTGCCTGATGGACAGCACTGAGACCGTGGGCCACGCCAGCCCCTTGCTTCTTGACACGGAACCAGCCTAAAGCTTGTCACCCACGCCCCTGGCTTTCCCGTGGAAGTGAGGTTCGCATCTTTGCCTTCAGATCTGGATTTGTGCTCTGCTGGACACCTGCATCCGGGTGCTGGAGAGTTCATAGTAGATCCATCTCCGTTTTCACGATCAGCTATGAAACTTTCAGAATTTGCACACTTTGTCCCTCAAACAGAAAACCTTTGTCAAGACGGAATGACTAAATGGAGAGGCTGAGGGTGGCGGCCCCAGTGACCCGCAAGCATGTCAAGGCAGACTTGAAATAATTAAGAGCCAGACAGACAGAGTTACACATGTGTGCACAGTATCCTGTTCAGCTAAACCTCTGCATGGGGCCCCCTCTCACCAAGATTCTGTCACACAGTTTGCTGGGGGCTCATTGTCCTGCCGTGCCGAGTGCCATGGAGAGGACTCGGGTACAGGAGAGAAGCTGGAGCGTGGAGATGGGTTGAGATCCCCCAGGCTTGTGTTCCTAAGCCACGGAGAACTCTTCGCTGAATCTTAAGAGAAACTCTATGGTACTGAGTGTTGTCGTCAGTGCTTTGGAAGGGCATAGATCTGACAGAGGACACAAATGTATAGGAGCATCTTACAATATCCACTCCAAAGTGCAGAGGCTGCAAGAGATCTCTGCACACTAGAGAGCTAAGGCATCCAGCTTAGGACCAGGATCCCACGGCAGTGTCCTGCGCAAGTCCAGCCACACACAGCAGAATCTCATGAGAGTCTGTGTGGAGCGCCTGCACGGGGAAGGCCCAAAGGCCAGTGGTGGAAGCTGGAATGTCTGGGTGTTGGGCTGAAGGGTGTGGGCTGGGGGGATCTGCAGCAGCCAAGAAGTGCTGCTCAAGGCGAAGACCAGAGCTCCCCAAAGAGAACAGCAGCTGTCTGGTGAGAACAAGGGCCCGAGCTCCTCTGACAATGAGGCCAGCTGAGTTCACGTGAGAAAAAGCAGCCCCATGGGCAATCCACTCTCTGGTCTCACTTCTGTTCTGAGGTAGGAGCTGTGTGTCTTTCAATACATTTCCCCCCCCCCCCCAAAAAAAAATCCAGCCACAACAGAGCTTCTCCTGGGAAATCAGCAGCATAAAATCTTCCCCTCCAGTTCTGCTTTTATGCTGTTGGCAACGATCCTCAGGTGAGTCTTCCTTGGCCAGAACTATGATAATTCATAGACCACACTGAGTCAGCAATAAAACATAGTCCATGTGCAAAAGGTGTTGAGGCACAGGATCCAGAGAGGGCGTGTTCGCTTTCCCCTCACTGGGACACAATGCCTAACACCCACGATGTAAAGGAGAAGCTTAGCTTGGCTCACAGTTTCGGGGCATTCAGTCCATGGTCAGCTGGCTCCAAGGCAAGAACATCATGGCAGAAGGGCCTGGGGGAGCAAAGGTGCTTAGTTTATAGCGGTCAGGAAAGAGGCAGGGGAAGACTGCCAGAGAGGGGGCCGTGAGGGACAGAGAGCAGACCCTAAGGCCACACCTCCACGGCCACCCACCGGGTGGATCCTACAGCCAGTCTAGTTGACATGATTAAGTTTAACCCCCATGGGGCAAACGGATGTGACCTAGAGCATTTGGGAAGGTGTCACGGGGAGTGCGGCTTTGTCCTGGACATGAGGAGCGCCTGTGGGAGTCAGAGAGGCAGCTGGCAGTGTTTCGGAGTGAGGCCCCCTGACCACAGGAGGAAACAGGTTCTCACTGGGAAGCGGGGACAAGAGGGGATGGTTGAATGTCGGGGTCTGTGCTGGGTGAGGGTCTGCTGCCAGTGGGGCCAAACTGCAGGGTTCTTGGGAGTGTGGCTGTCAGATGAGGAATTTGAACCTGACTTCAGGAGCACAGAGATATTAGGGCTCAGGGGTAAGGAATAACTTGATAAAGTTAGCTTTTGGTACATTTTTTTTAGATCACTCATACAGTAAGAGATAAAATGGGATTGAGAAATCTGCCCTTTTGTTCCTGTCATGGATAATTTCCTGTGTTTGGCTTTATGCCTTAGTTATATCCCCGAGCCAAGGCTAATTGTAAGTCACTAGCGGTAAAAATGTGTATTTCTCCTTTGCTTTTTTTTTTGTTTACACTATAACCACCAGTTTATAATAAATGGAACTTCAATATTGTGAGGAAAGACTTAGCTTCAGGACGCTGGTCTCAGCTCCTACATTTCTTTCTTCTTGGTGGGCCTATTGCTCTGGCTTCGCCGCTCCTGGGGGGCTGGTCACGTGTGCGCTCAGCAGTGGAAGTGAGGATGGCAGGGAAGGCGCAGGAGCCTACACGGCAGCTCTCACGTTGCTCTAGATACAACTGTTGTCTCACTCGGATCACGTGGATAACGGACAGCAGACATGGCTCTCCTGGTCTTACAGATGAAAAACACCAAGGCTAAGCGCGGTGCATGAGATCTTATAGCTCAAAACACCTCGTACCCGGATCTCCTTTGCGAATTGTCTCTTGGAAAGAACTCAGGACTGGGTTTCCCATTTTCTGCCTTTGCTTGGGCCTTTGCCCTATGTGTCTTAATTAAACCCGAAAACTCTTTCAGCCAAGGCAATTCATAGAACTCTTGCTGGGGACACGTACAGAATGGGGTTTGGGACGGAGCTTTCGGGTTATGTTATGATTTGTGTCTGGACCCCCAGACCCTTCTGATTGCACAGGACACACTTATCCTATTGCCCTCCTGCCTCCTGCGGCGGCTCTGAAGTCCTCTTCATGAATAGTTTTAGTTCAGCTGTCTTCTACTGGATGATTCTCCATGCCTTGCGCTGTGACTTCTGCTACTTCCGCAAAGTCAAAATCACCATGAAAGGTCAAAGTTTTGATTTGATTTAGGACACTGAGGCAGTTCAACTAGAGACACTCGTGACAGAAGATCCAGAACTGCTGCAGAAAGTGGCATGAATGTTGGGGTTAAGTGTGCTTGAAGCGATGAGGAATGTTCTGAGGGGTATTCATTGCCGAGTGTCTTTTACTGTACTGTTTTTGTAAACGTAAGCAATCACTAAAACATTTTGATTTTACTTCGTATTCTGTTATCAATAATTGTTTAAGAGAAACTTTTCACATTTTGAGGGAACAGGTGTTTATTTTAAACACTTTTAAATACCTTGATTTATGATGAGGTTTATAGTCGATCAAGGTTTTAGTTGATCACAGTTGCTGTGGGACATCTTGGGTTACCAGCTATTTGGACGCAGTGCGAAAGGGTGCGGTGGTCCCGGCCCTTCTTCCAGCTTGCGTTCAGCGAGTGAGGGGTGTTTTTCCCTTTCTGTGGAATGAGGGTTAGGAGCTTCGTACCGTGGACCCTGCCTGAGGAACTCAGTCTGCTCCCAAGGGCGGGTTGTAACTCGAGTCGGCCTGTGAGGCTCGGGCTCCTCTGCAGCCGTCACAGTCCCCCTCCCGTGCAGACAGACCTGTGTCCTCAGACAGATGCTGGGCCCGCATTTCCCAGTGAGCCCCACACGGGAGAGGACGCTGCCATGTTCCTCCCAGACTTTTTAAGGCTTAAGCCTGTGTCTAAGGCCATCTGGAAACATAAAACAGTGAGCATTGGTCATAACCAAGACTTTGTGGTAAGTTAAGAGTAAACTTCCTGTCATAGCCCAAGCTGTTCTTGTCAGGCTGGACCCAGTTCGAGGGCCCACTGTGCCTTATCATCACTGAACATTTCCTTAGTTGAGATGTGGCAAGTTTTTGTAACATTATACATTTACTGATTTTTGACTGTGCATGTCATAAATTAAATATTGCTTTTCATCAAACTTAAATAATCTGTGCATTCTTAAATTTGTTATTTTGACATTCGACCTCCTTCCTGTGCTGACTTTTTTTTTTTTTTTTTTTTTGAGACAGGGTCTCGCGTTGTAGTTCAGGCCGGCCCTGAGCTCACTATGGTGCCCAGGCAAGCCGCCGCGAACTCAGCAATCCTCCTGTCTCTGCCTCCCGAGTGCTGGGATGACAGGCGTGAGCCACCACGTCCGGCATTGTGGTATGCGGTGTTGATTGTTGGTGGGCATGTCTCCATGCCCAGCATTTTATGTGGTTACCAGGGATCGAACTCAGGACCTTGCGCTTGTGAGGCAGGCGGCGGAACCACTGAGCTAACCCTCCGGCCCCTGTGCTGACTTTTATAATCTGGTAACATTGCCAACACTTGACCTATGTTTTACAGTCTTTTGTCTTTTTGTTTGTGTTTTTCTAAGAGATGGCATTCTATTTCATTAGTTTTTTTTTTTTGATTTATAGGAAGTTTAGGAAGCCTTCCTTTTAATTTTTAAAAAAAAATTGACTAATTTAATTATGCTTATGTTGAATTTTTTGCCTGTTTTCTAATATTTTCTCCCATGTACTTTTTGAGTTCTTAGCTTACTTTGTTTCCCTTTTCTTATATTTTCAATTCTATCTTTCATGGCCTTTCTTGGGTTTGTAGAAAGTGTCTGTTTTTGTTTTGCTTTCTTCAACATGGTCTTTATCACAGAGACATTATTTTTAAATTTTGCACCTATTTCTTGATCTCTTGATCTCTGCCAGCTCAGGTTTCATTTTTTGCTGTTTCCCTGACACATCTTCCTGCACTCCATAATTATGTGGGTGTTTTGTTGTACAGAAACAATTTCACGATAAGATTAAAAAAACAAAAACAAAAAATCAGGTTCCATGTGTGTCCATTTAGTCTGCAGAGACTTCATTTTCTGATGCTGATTTGTCCCATTTTCCCTGTGTCTCTCTTTTCTCCTCCTCCTCCTCCTGCTCCT
>PVIC010010417.1:0-43440 GCA_004025085.1 Thryonomys swinderianus | reverse complement strand
TGGGGCCTAACCCCGCCGCGAGTCAAGGAGCATCACACAAAGCAGTGAGTGATGCGGCTGGTGGAGGACATCTCATCCGTTATTCCTGATGAGTTGACATTTCTGTGCCACCCTGGAAGAACCTGAGACCTCTGAACTACCTCTTTCCCCCAAAATAAGAGCCAGCTGGAAAATAATCAGCCTTAAAACTAGAGCTCATCGGGGCCAGCTCCTATCGGCCTCTCCTGGCCTTGTACATATTACTCTCTCTCAAGGCTGCCCCCCCCTCCCCGCCTCCCAGGCAGTCCCAGCTACACTTGAGAACCTAGCCTTCCCCGCCCTCCGCAGAGCTCACTGGACTCTCCCTCTCCCAGCGAGAAAGCTGCCAAGGCCCAAGGTCTTCCAGTGACAACTTCTGTCCTTACTCCGCCTTTCTCCTTCCTCTTTCCCACCCCCAAATCCAAGGACTAGGCCAGAACCCAGCCTTGAAGACCGAGCTAGGAGGTTCTAGAGGGCTGAAAAAGGGGTCAGGGAAGCTGCTGGAAACCACACGGGGACACGCGGGCTCCCATAAGCTTCCCCACAGTGGAACAGAAACCTGCTTTGTCCAGTTGAATAACAGCACAACTTCCCCAAAGTACAACCACCGAGCCGGGGAGTGAGCGGGTGAGGAAGCAGCCACCAGGCAGGAACCCTACTTGGTCATCACTCCTGGCCCTCAAAGGCCACGTCCCCAGGCCTGAGCCCGGGAAGATGGTCAGGACCCGCCCTACTGCCTTATAAAAGTGACACGCAGCATGGTGGCCCCAGCGCAAACCCGGCTTCCCTGGGTTTGGCCCTCCCACTTCTAGGTGCAGCATGGAAACGCCCGTGTGGTGTCATCCACCCTACTGCCTCAGTAACAGCCACTTCGGGCTTCTAAGGGCTTCTTCTTTGGGTAACATTCTTTTACATCTCCCACTAAAAATGGCAACAATTGCTGGGCGTGGTGGCTCACGCCTGTCATCCCAGCACTCGGGAGGCAGAGGCAGGAGGATTGCTGAGTTCCAGGCTTGCCTGGGCTACATAGTGAGCTCAGGGCCAGCCTGAACTACAAAGCGAGACCCTGTCTCAAAAACAAAACAAAACGAAACGAAACGAAAAAAAAGGCAACAATCTTAAACAAGTAGGGTGCATAGCAAGGTGTCCCTTCACTTTACCGCAGCCGCGCAGCTCAAGAATGAGAACATCCCAAACACTAACACCGAAGCACTGAGTCTCGGCCCTGCCAACCGTCCCAACCAGGAGGGAGAAACTTCCCATTAACCAAGGGATCCAGAGCACAGAACGTTCCAGGTTCTACATTAAATTTCTTATGACAGTTCAATTTACTAAAATGTAATTAGCTGGCCCTGGTGGTGCACACCTGGGATCCCAGCTCCTCAGGAAGCTGAGCCAGGAGGATCTAAAGTCTCTGGGCTGTACGGAGACCTTGCAGGTGTAGGTCAGTGGTTAGAACACCTGCCTAGCATGTGCAAGGTCCCGCGTTCAATCCCTGGTTCCACAGTGGGGGAGAAGAAAGCAACGATCCCTATTCGGGATCTAGAACGTAGAGGATGCCCGTATCCACTTAATGGCGCTGCTTGTTACGGTCTGGAGTTGGCCTCAGGACACGGGAGTCCCTAGAGCCCAGGTCAGGGCGGGAAGCTGGGCTGGCTGATTCTGACGGTGGATTCAAGGTGGAGCCTTCCAAACTGGAGTGTTTACCAGGGCGGGGACCAGGAAGCACAAAGGTGAACCGGAGCGCATAGGAGGCATTCCTTTCTCTGGAAAATCTCCCTGCCCAGGAGAGCAGCCCTGCAAACCCTGCCTGCCTGTGGCTCTGACATCTCCCTTCAGAGGCCCAGTGTGGGCGGCTATTAAAGGCACAGACACAACAGCTCCAGTGTTCAGAGGGCCCAGCGAGCACCTGGGTGACCACAGACACTCACAACTTCTCGGCGATATTTTTAGGAAGCCGTCTGGAAACACGTTTCAAAGTTTTAAACACATGGATCAGCATGCAAGCATAGTTAATTGAGTAGAAATAAAAATCCACATCCTGCTGGGCGTGGTGGCTCACACCTGTAATCCCAGCACTCCGGAGGCAGAGACAGGAGGATTGCTGAGTTCAAGGCTTGCCTGGGCTACATGGTGAGCTCAGGGCCAGCCTGAACTACAGAGTGAGACTCTGTCTCAAAAAAACCAAAACATACACACACACACACACACACACACACACACAAATCCACATCCTATTTTACCTGGCAAATACGTCTACCTCAAGATATACCTGGAAAGGTTGGCAAGCTGATGGCCCACTGTGGCCTGGGAAACAGGAAACCCAGCTGCCCCATTAGACTCTGTCAACTGCAAGTGAGCACGATGCAGTCGGAAGGGAGACTCGCACGTGCTGACTGCCAAGCAAGATTTGCTGTTTCGGGAAAAAGTTGTCCATGGACTCGATACAGAGGATGAACCCATTAAGTCAGAGCCTTTGTGGTTTGGCCACTTTCCAACGGCCCCCTGTGAAGCCTCCTACGTTAAGAAGAAGCCTTCAACACAGAAGCCTCGGAGGACAGCGCAGATTCAGACCACAATAGTGCATATGCTACAATTATTTTGTTGAAAGAACATAAAAACCTTCAGAGGGAAAATCTAATGGTACTTTCCATTTTATATTTTTTGTACTGTTTACTTAGTTTTGCTCTACTGGGGATCAAATCATGACCTTGCACTTGCAAAGTGGCCAGCAGTGCCACTAAGCTAAATCCCCAGTCCCTTCTACAATTTATTTTTATTTTTGCGACACCAAGGACCGAACTCTGGTCCTTGTGCTTTCAACATAGGCACAGTACCACTTAAGCTAAATTTGCAGCCCTATAATTTATTTTTAAATCATATGTACATGTTAGAGATTGCAAATTCCTTACCTTAATCGATTGGAATAAGAAGTGTTTTGGATTTGGGACTTTTTCAAATTTTGGGATAGTTGCATATATGTAAGATATCCTGGCAATGGGATTCAAATCTAAACAAAGTTTATATTTCTTATGCATATCGCCTAAGGGTAATTTTATACATTATTTTTAGTGTGTCTGTGATTTATGATCTGAATGAGCTGAGGTGCAGAGTTTTCCATTTGTAGAGTCAGTGCTCAAACACTCTGGAGTTTTGAAGCAGTCTGGATTTTTGGATTATGGAAGCTCAACTTATGGCACTATTAAAAAAATAGAAACAATGAGAATAATGTCAACAGAACTGAGTATTTTCTAGGTGTTAGGTGCTGACCATACCTTCCAAGCCAAAAGCCAAGACCACGTCTCTAAGACTAGGTTCTGTGCTGCTTCTAGATTTGAAATGCAGCTGAAGACAGTCTGGACCCTAAGAGTATCTCATGGGGCATTCAGCAGCAGGGTGTGGGCCCAATAGGACAGCAGATATAATTTTCAAAAAACCTGGGCCCAGCACATCCCCCAGCGCATGTCCTGGGAGCAGATAACCTACACCTTACTATGGAAAACCAGGGATGACAATGCTTTGGCCTGCAGCCGGGCTAAGCAGGCTTTTTTGCCTGGGGCTTTTCTGTCCACTGCGTCTCAGGAAAGGAGCAGACTTTTGCATTAGACCTTGACCTTTAAATTGTCATTCTACAGTTCTACCTGTTGCCTTTCTCCTATTTGACTAGAATGAAACACTTGTGTTAGAACTGACAGGAAAAAAAAAACCAATCACAAAGATTTGTCTGCTATGTAGAAGGCGCTGTCACTGAGCATTGGCTTGCAGCACATTTCAACCTTACAGAATTTAAACATCCCTGATACGTTGGTGAGGCACAGAGACATCTCTGAACCGAGCAGGCATGGAACGCTGTGGCCAGAGAACGTGGGAGGGTAGACAAACCACTGTCAACCCTCAAGTGTAGGCTGATGGGTTCTATGACCACATATCCTCAACACTTGCAAGACAGAGCCCCGTGGTCCCTTCTCACTGAGGCTGGGGAAGCTCTGCGGGGGGGGGGGGGTGTGGAGTGAAGAGGCGCATGTGCTTGTGTCTTCATCACGGCAAGTTCACCACCATGGTGGTATTTTCCTGTCTGTGGTTTTACTTCATCCCCGAGACTTGATACTAGGATTTCTACCTTCATCTTCTATGCTCTTCCTGCTATACTTCCAGTACCACTCTCAAAGCCAGGGCTCAATGAGAGTCCCGTGGTCTCCGCACAAATCATCCAGACCAGAGTCAACACTGCTACCATCCGCACCTGGGGTGCTTTTGAGCACAGAAAGGCATCCTCAGCAGGGAGTGACTTCAGCTGAGTGGTGGCTTGGTGACAAAGGAGCTCAGAAAGCTAGATAGCTCTCCAGCCTGCCCCGCCCAGACCCTCTGCCATCTAACCACTGGCCGGGTGCACCAACCACACACCATGAGTCAGTGGATGCCCCTCAGGCCAGGCACTGAACCCACAGGGCCCTGGAGGCTGCTGGGAAGAAATCCTCATTGAGGGGCGGGGCTGCTTGTACCTGATTGTGTAGTGGGCCTGGGAGGTACGCACCAGATGGGGACTCCGCTGGTCTGGTTGAGGAGGGAAGGGGGAAAGGTTTATAAAAAGATAAGGGATGATAAGGGACCTCACCTTGTTTTAATGTGATTATGTGACAGTATTTATATACACTATGTATGTTAAAACGTTCCAGATATTTATTTCTATGTGAGTGTTCTGTGTAGTTTAAAACTAAGTTTATTGATACAATTTAGACATGGATAAGAATCACACTCAAAATGTATGGTTTGTACATGTGCACGACAAAAATTCTTTTTTCTATTCCCCTCCTGCTCTGTTCAACCCTTCCTTTTTATTTACAAATGCTTTCTTTTTTGTAGTTTTATTGGTCTAATGAGCATGAACTTACAAAATATACATATAGAGGTATTTTTTTAAAAATAGATCAAATAAGAAAGAGGATGTAAAAGTATTCTGCAAAGTGAAATTAAATATTATGCATATGATGGTTTTCCATCTTTTTGTTATTTTGTTTTTTAATCCATTTCACAGCTACAAGAGCAAACTCTTCTTTGGTTAACAATGGGGCCCTGTAGGAAAAGAAACAGCCTTTCTTTTACTTTCTCTGCCTGAAATGTCAACTGTAAAGGGATCATTTTCTCTATCAATGCACATTTCAAGCCTAATATTGTAAATGAACAGTAAACATATTCCATCAACTCTAAGTTGTATTTTCCCTGCATTTGAACGTGCCAACATTGGGATGTGTCTCAATGACGTGCCAAGGTATAACTGGTGATTTTTTTTATTGAATTCTTCATTGGTACATTTTATACACAGTTCACAATCACACTCAACACTCGGGAATGTGTACCAGTCTATGACACAAGTTAATTCTCATTTTTGTTTTGTTTTTTGAAGCAGTAAATAAGATAACGGCATCCCTCTTACAACCAGTCACACTTCAGATGTGACAAATTATGGCCGGTAACCCGAGAGATCAGGAACTCTTAAGTACTTTACAGATGTGAAGTCACTTTAATCCCATCCTAGATGGAAAAATGTAAAGATTTCGATTATTCTGGAAGCACTGTACCAAATGCGCCAGTCTCACCTCGGGAACTACATAGAGGATCTACTGGTGAGGCTGACGATCACCCACTTCTAGAAACTTCCTTGGGGAATTCTGGGAGGTGCCACCCTTCTTCTGTCATTGTGCCACCGCAGAACGGTAAGCCCCACAATCAGACCACAAGCCCGCTAAGCCCTGTATCTCAGTCGTTTACTCCCCGAGCGTAAGGGCCCATCGAGTTCCTCTCCACATGCTCAGCCTGTGAAGCACAAAGCTGCCTCACCCCACACACTGCCCTTGTGGGATTACTACACATTCTGGCTCTTAGCACGATTTTTCTGCCATACAGAAATTTTTGTATATTAGTGTTATACTAGTCCTATATTTCAAAGGGTCCCATCAATTATCTTCTTTAACTTGCCTGACTCCTAAATGATAATCACCATGACTAGTTTGGTGCGATTATTTTGTTTCTTCCATATATAAAACTAAGGAGACAAATGTTTCAAAACACACAACCGAGCTGGGCACGCCCATGCTATGGTCCTCTAGGCACCATGAGGGCCACCGGCAGATGTCTGAGGCCCATTCCCACTCAATTCAAACAGCCACAAGGAAACTCAGTGCCTTCCACTCTATTTTCCCGAAGGCTCTGCTGTGGAAGTCTCACACAGCAAGACAACATTTCTCCAGTCAGAGCTTGGGATCTTCATATGTAGAAACCACCTTATATTCATGCTTGGACTCTCTCACACTTTCCCTCAGGAGGCCCAAGACCCCTGCTCTGTTTCCCAACCTCAGACGACTGCCCCAGCCACACATGGACAGTCCTGAGGCTCTCCTAGGGCCAAGGCTTGTCCTAAGGCTCAAACTCTGGTCTTGGCCACACACTACTTATTCTCTCTCCAGAGGTGCTGCTGAAGCGTTACCAGCACTGCCCTATCCTCTTTCCTTTGTTCCTCTCCCAAAATCCCTTTTCAGTTCCTCCTTTAATTGGATGGGTCTCAGCCCATCCCCCACACAGTCTGACCACCAATGTCCCTGGTTCCCATAATTCCTCTGGGCAGCGCGGGTTCTTTGGAGCCTTGCAGGCACCTGTTTCCCAGGCCAAGCAAAGGGCTCTGGTGGCTGCTCCTGTGGACACAGCCACTGATGACTCAGGTGGATAAGCAGTCAGGAGACAGAGGCTACCCGGGCAAGCCTGGCCTGGGTACCCTCAAGGCTGTCTCCCCCAGGATGGCTGACCTTACTTCCCTGAGCTGCTGCCTCCACCCCAAGCTTTGTTTTCCCCCAACTCCCAGGGTCCTACACACCATCTTTCAGCTGCACCATGAGAGCTCGTATGCCTTGGGGTTTGTGCACGTCAGGGATAGTCTTCAATAACCGTGTCACCCTACCCCACACTTGGAAGATCCTCCATGAACTCCTCCCTACCCCATCCCAACCCTATGCCTGGTCACCCTCTGCCCATTCAGCTCAGTGCCTTTGCCATCTGGGGACCTGGCACCCTTTCTCCTTCCCACCCAAAGCCCAGCGCAGTGACAGACTACAGATGCTGGGCCCTGCACACCTCTGTTGAATGAAGGTAACAGAGAAATGTCACTATTACACAACGCAGCAGGTACTAGGCTCAATATTTTTCATATCACTTATTTCATATCACTCTCTGCCTTACCAGTCAGGAGACTGAGACCCAGAAAGCAGAAGTAACTTGCTTAGCTCTGACAGGTTTAAATCTGCGCACTTAAACCCTGCACTTACTGCCTCTTGTAACAAAGTAAGTGGCCACTAGAAAAAGCAATGTTCTAAAGGCCGCCAGAACTGCCTTGTTGCGTGTCCGAGTTAAATTCTTTCATCTGCACAGTAACACCAGGCAGTTCTTCAATTACTGTTTTCGTACAGAGACAAGGGTCCTGTGACACAGAGGGTGAAGCTCAGCACCCACAGGTCAGGGCCCACAAAGCCCCCCAGCTCTGCATGGCTCCCTTGAGACAGAGCTCCATGGAGTGGGGGGATGTCTGTTGCTGCAGGGCCGGGCCTGGTGCACGGCAGCCACGGCCCAGCTAGGCTGGGGAACCACCTGCAGGCTGCTCTGGCCCTGCTGAGAATGGCTCTGCGTGGGACTGTCACACAGGCAGGCATGGCCGCTGCGGGGGATGGGCAGGGATCCCGAGTCTGCTCCAGGGCAGAAAGAGGCTCCTCAGCTTCCAGATTTTGCCCCAGCCCAGGATGTCCAAGGGGCGTGACACTGCTCCTGGAGACTGTTCTCACGCTGTCTGGCTCAGGGCATGCGGCTGACCCCCCCCCCACATCCCTAGGGAGAGGAGCACGTTTCAGGCTACGGAATAATATAGAGCAAGTATGTAGAGCCCTTGATATGATACTCATTTCACTTCGATCTGCTGAACTTTTCATTAAACTAAGAGTCACACCAAGGTCGGTCTCAGCACTTCGGCTAGTTGGTCAACTGCATCACATATCCAATGGCCCTGGGAGAGAAGTCCCCGCCCCTCCTGTTTTCAAGGGCAAAGTCCCTAGGCCCTGACTGCACCGGCTGCCGTGCTCTTGCTGGCTCATGCGGACCATGGATTAGAGTCCACTCACTTGGGAATAAGCTCCACCTCTCACATGCCTTAGGCAAGGCCAGCATCACAGAATTTTATTCTTCACAATTAAGGTAACTTACTAAATGTATAATAAAGTGTGACTTACACTTTGTACCTCCATTGACATTAACAACAGATTCACTAACTAAAAAAAAAATTTTTTTTTCCCTTGGTGTTTTCAGACAGAGTCTCACTCTGTAGTTCAGGCTGGCCTTGAACTCACAGGTAGCCCAGGCTGGCCTCAAACTTGCAGTGATCCTCCTGCCTCAGCCTCCTGAATGCTGAGATTACAGATGTGTGTCACCACACCCACCTCACTAACAAAAATCTTATCAGATTATGTGTCTTAATTCTTGATTTGGAAAGTATAGTGTCTCAGGATGGGAGCTACTCAGTACATTCCTTTAACTGAATGAAGAAGCCAAAGCAAGCACATAGATGGACTAGCTAGAAAAACCAGCCTCCAACTCATGTATTGATTGCAACAGAAATAAAACCTAGGAGGGTAATTGACCGATTTATTGTTATATAAATTATTACTCTACCACAGAAGAAAGGAAACCTAATTTCAATGCTATTCTGAGGAAGGAAAAATAGGCAGAGTTATTGGCAGACTACAGCAGAACAGATACCAGCATGATTAAAAATATCTCTTAGGACTCACTAGCATCTCCTCTGTATTGATTGCAAAATATGCATTATTTATAAGTCATATAAACAGCAAAGGTAGGAGACACAAGATAACTACTTTCATTGTATGGTTTTGTAGATTTTAGTTTTCTGAAAATTGAACAGTTTGGGGGCGTAACTGAACATTCAACTTTTAAAAAGCTCTACAAGGCTGGCAGATTCTCTTGCTGATGTTGTGAAAGCCAGTATGGAAACACCTGTGAGTACAAAGGACAGACTTTTAAGTAGAGGTAACACAGGGAAAGTGTCGGACATGCTCAGTGGGGAAAAATGCAGACAGATAATTGTTGTCTCAGGGTTTGGGCAGCCATTACATTGTGGATCTTGAGCTCTGAGGATATGGAATCCAGGAAAAAAGCCAAACTCAGGAGCAAGGGGCACCCCCTGAGCACCCCCATCCCTGAGCAAAGCTCTGTCAAACACAGAATCCAGGAATGCCCGGCCTGCCAGAGGCCTCAGCCTCATTATCTGCCCTGATCTACCATCTACGCTGCCTGGCTCCTCTCTTTATTCAGCCATAAATGCATCAGCCGGGACCTTTAGGGTACCAAAGAGATTGTGTTCGAGACTAAAGATCTTGCTTTTTTTTTTTGAAAGAAGATCTCACTGTGTAGTACCAGACTGCCCTCAAACTCGTGATCCTCCAGCCTAAACTTCCCAAGCAGCTGGGATCTCAGGGGTGTGGCACACAATCCACCAGGAAGCTCTTGGGCCCCAGAGGGCCTGGGTGAGGGGGGCACAGAGAGGGGTCCTGCAGCTTCATCTCAGGAGCAGAAGCCACCACAGCAGCCACTACCCAGCGCTGCAGACCACTGCCACCAAAGCCCATGGGCTGAGAGCGGTGAGAGGCGCGAAGTAAACCCCGGGCCAGGCTCCTCACTCCCAGCAGCCACAGCGCTCGGAACCTCAGCCCTGCCATCTCTTTCTACCCCACACCTTGCGCTCCGGTGGAATAAAACCAGGGCTAGGCATAAGGAATTTAGAAGTGGTAGATCAAGAATACATTTGATGATTCAACTAAAAGCCCTACACAGGCAAGAAGGCAGGCGGTTCTGTCCCGGAAGCCATATATATCCAGCCTGTAGCTCAAGGCTGCCCAAAGCGAGGCAGGCAGAGGCCCGTGGGCGGGAGAGCTGTGGAGCGGGGGCAGTGAGGAGCTGCGACACCAGCCCCGTCTGGATTTATGTGTCCCTTGTCTACAGATTCCCCAGGGGCTTCTGCTGTTGTTGCCCTAATTCTATTCCTGAAGCAAGTTCTGGGCAGGACCAGCATGGCGCCGCTGTGAGCTCACCTGGCACCAGCGCTTCTCTTCTGGGCAGACCAACAAGGGCCCTCGGGTGACCTGCCCCTAGAAAGAGACCCAAGAGAGCTAAGTGCTGCGAGGACGTGGAGTAAGCGGCACAGCAACAACTCCAGTCTCAGCCTCCGCCAAGCTGCGTCATTCTTTTCTGCCTTGGTTTCTTTTTCTGACAAACGCGGATGTGATAACGGAAGCGGCCATCCGGGGCCTCCGAGGGCAGTGGATGAGGGAGGTCTGCGAGTTCAAATCCAAGTTACACAGGAGGGCTGAGCAGAGCTGCAGCCAGGCTACTGGGGAAGCCGGTAGCCAGGAGGCCCAGGGCCCTGCCTGGACAGACGAGGCTTCCCGAAACTAGCTCATCTCCTCTGGCCAAAAGGGAGACACCCGAGAGGGGGTTCCGTCAAAATGCACAGACTTTAAAAATCTCTCGGTGCGCAGGTGCGTACAGTGTGCGCCACCTGCACGGTGGGTCCTCCGAGAGCCTGCGACGTGTGCACGCAGGTAACAAAGGAGAGGGGGCAGGAAGCGGCACGATACTCACATCCGGAATCTTCCCACGCCCAGAGGGGCCGACCCTCCCTGGCCAAGGAGGACTCGGAAGCCAGACAGCTGACACCACGTCAGAACTCGGGTCTGGAGTCCCCGCCAGCCCCGTGTTGGCCCTTCGCTCTCAGTCTTTCCAGAGGAAAGTGGAAGCAGAGGTTTTTATCAACTTCCCCACCCCCACCCCATTTTGGGACGAACTCGGTACTATTTTGGGGGTGTGCTTTAATTAGCTGCACCTAGGCATTTAAATATTTTTAATTTCTCAAATAAACTTCGGTGTTTGGGACTCTAAACCCACTTGACAACGTGACTGAATTAAGGATAGCAGGGACCATCTACACAGTAAATTTTGGGAGAGCTTAATTTCTTCCTTATTTTTAATGTAAAGATAAATATAAACTCGATTTTTTTTTTTTTTGAGACAGGGTCTCGCTTTGTAGTTCTGGCTGGCTCTGAGCTCACTATGTAGCCCAGGCAAGCCTCGAACTCAGCAATCCTCCTGCCTCTGCCTCCCGAGTGCTGGGATTACAGGCATGAGCCACCACGCCCGGCAATATAAACTCGATTTTAATCTGCTCTTTTGGGTGCATTATCTTGCACCTGAAGGTACACGGAGCCCACTTGGGGGACCACTTCCCAAGAACCTCTTCCTCCCAGCAAGAAACAAGCTTCTGTTTACAAGTATGGCCACAAAAACAAAAAGAAGATGGAGACGGGAGGAAGACAGAGGGAGGCCTGCAGATATTAGAAAGCTGTCATCTAACTACAGATCTCTGGCTCATGTAGCTTTCTCCTCTGGAACATGAAAACTGAAAATGAAATACAAGCTGACCGTATCTGATGGGCTTATAGGGCATGGGGAGGTCACACCCCTGAAACTCCCAACTCCACAGAAATTTCCATGCCAGAAAAGTTTTGGTGATTGCTACTTATTTCTCATCGTTTCCTCCACAATACAATAAGGCCAAAAAAGTAACTTATATTATTAAGAGGTCTGCAGCATAAGGTTTGGGAACTTGGTATATGTTGGGTTTTTTTTGGCTTTAACAGAAGTCTAGAAAATGGACGGTGCTGTGATCCAAATTTAACACCTGGGGAGACCGAAAAACATGACATCAGGGAATTCTGGTTTGGTGTTTTTCCATGGGGATTATGGATGGAAAAATCAAAGAAATGGATCCCCCCCCACACCAGGAAAATTACTCACGAGAGGCAGTCTCTGGTGATGAGGATGCATAGGTAGCAAGTGAAGCATTTAGAGCCCCTCAGTGGCAAATGAGATTAAAGGTCACCTGCCTCTAAGTTATGGCTTGTGTCTAGATGTCCCCTCAAAGCCTCATGCGGGGCCTGTCGGAGGAGCCTAGATACAGGGATAGATTCATGGTGGACACTAGGATTAAAAGTGCGACAGCTGCTCACACTCAGGGCGGGAAGGCTGGGTAAATTATAAGGGACGGAAAAAGCTTGATTCTGTGGCTTCGTGCTTATTACCGCTGCTGCTCCTCTTCTGCGATGCCCCTCTGCTGTGCCACCCTGCCTTGGCGCCAGCTGACTATGAAATGAAACCTCTATACTTTGAAAGACAAACTTTTCCACCTTTAACTCTGGCTGTTGGGTATTTTTGTCTCAGCAATGAGAAACGTAAGACAACTAGGTAACAGGACTTGCCACACTGTAAACATCAGGGCACTTCTGGCACAACGAACAGGTGACCACCGGCACAGTGGGCCCACTAAGTGGGCACAGTCAAAAGAACTGGAAAAGTTGAGGCTGGAGCTTTGTAGCCGGACCCCTGTGAATCTGAACCTCTGCCTTATCTGATCCAAAGCACTTCCTGAAGCCAGTTTCAAAGACAAGGTCCCTGAGCCTTTGCTAAAATCAGGCCTCTCACTCAAAATTTGGAGGGAGACAGATTCTGAATTTTCCTTGTAGCAAAGGTACCTATTAGTAACATGATAGAACTAAAATACGTTAAACTAAAACTTTTAAAAACCGCAAATTCTCTGACAAAATAAACATAATAGAAATTAATTGCCAAAATATTCCAGCTAGGAATCCACTGAAGGAATTTTTCCCACAACTTCCAGAGTCAAACAGCACCCCGCTCCCAGTCCTGCGAAGTCAAGAGCTGGTAGTAAACTGGTCTAAGGGAGAGTCAAGGACCTGGGAAGAACACACAAATTATCCCAAAGCAGTAACAACCCAAACAACGGTTTACGAGCAATCTGGAGAAGTTCCACATGTTATGTAGATGCCAGGGGTCACCCAGCCAGGCTGGTGACAAGCGCTCACTCTGGAGCAGTGCACATCGTGGGCAGAAAATGTCAGCATCATTACCTCACCCAGAGGGCTGTGCTTAAAAACTATCAGCCGCCCAGCACTCGGGAGGCAGGAGGATTGCTGAGTTCACGGCAGCTTGCCTGGGCACCATAGTGAGCTCAGGGCCAGCCTGAACTACAAAGCGAGACCCTGTCTCAAAAAGCAAAAAAAAAAAAAGCTATCAGCCGATGGGGGCTGGAAATTTAGCTCAGTGGTTCTGGCGCCTGCCTTACAAGTGCAAGGTCCTGAGTTCGATCCCCAGTAACCAAATACAATGTTGGGCATGGTGACTCACACCCAGGAGCAATCAATACCGCATACCACAGTGCCAGGTGTGGTGGCTCACGCCTGTCATCCCAGCACTGGGGAGGCAGAGGCAGGAGGATTGCTGAGTTCACGGCGGCTTGCCTGGGCTACATAGTGAGCTCAGGGCCAGCCTGAACTACAAAGGGAGACCCTGTCTCAAAAAAAAAAACAAAAACCTATCAGCCAATCACGAATTTACTTGCAAGAACATGTGCATGGTTCCTGTTTACAAAACACCGACAAGATTTGCTCTCTCCACACTGCTCCTATGTACACAAATATCTCTTTCTCAAAATATGAAGGAAAGTAGCCCCAGTCATCTTAATATTCTCCAAGGTCTGTGACCCTCTCCTGTCCTAGTAGTTGGGCCAAAAGCACAGGATGCCTTACTGATCAAACCACCAACACCCAGAGACACCTGGCAGTGATGGCATGTCACTTAGGGTTTGTTAGAATCAGAAGAAAAAGGCATCACTGGCTTCACAGAGATTAGCTGTGTTTAAGGCAGTAAAGTCACTACCTTTTCACTTACAAGGAGAAAAAGAAGAAAAACCACTTTATTATTTAAAACTTCAGGGCAGCAAGAAAGATAAAAGATTAGTAAAGAGAACTAGCTGGAGATGCTAAGATAAAAGGCAAATGATTTAAGTTAAACACGAAGCAAACATTAAAGGAGGAAATAAAACTAAAAATCTAAATGTACAAAGAAAAATTGTTTGATCACAGAGCAATCAGTGTGAATAAATAAAATACCACAAATGCTCTAAAGAAAAAGAAAATAAAAGTCTCGTTCCAACCTTCGTTCTAAGGAAACCACAGCATTCTGGCTTGGTGTAACTTCAGTCCACATGCTAAGTAGCTAAATTCAGCTTTTAAAAACCTTCCTAGCTTTCTCTAGATTAAGAAGGTAAGTGAATGACTCAGTTTCTGTTGGTGAATAAATTGTACAGCATTGGTGAGCTTTGTTTTGAATGGGTGTGAATAAAGGGAAGGGGCAATTTTTACTTTTTTGGTCTTTTTTCCCTTTTGAAGCAATTTCTGGTAGTTTTATAGGCACCCAAGACAAGTTTCTGAAGAGTGGTTTGTGTATTTTTAAACACAGCCAGCGGATGCTTCCAAAACAAATCTATAACTCTTTGAGAAGGAAGAATCCAGAGACTCAAGCATGCTAAGCACAGTTTTACCACCGAACTACACTCCGAGCCCCGAGCCCCTCCTTGGTGTTTCTGTGGCACCTCTGGCTGAGCCTCTACACCCCTATTGAACTATTATCACTGTTCAAGTGTCCATGAAATGCACCTTCTACCGGCCAGCAGGTGAGCTGTGAAATTAAACGTGCACCATGAGAGAAACAAACTAATGCACAGCACAATGTGACTGGTCCAGGAGCCCGCAAACAATATAGTTCCTTTCTATTCTGTTTTGGTCCCATTGTGCTCCGAATAGACTGAATCACTGCCCGGCCCGGGCTGCTCTCTGAAAGGCCCCATTGTACGGCCTCTGCTTTCCCCAAGGTTGCTGTAGTAACCTTCACTATGAATTTCCTGACCAGTGTGATGAAAATCGCAAATGAATTGTGACATTATTCCCGCTACAAGCCAGACTGTAAAATGAGTGCGGGCCAGCCCATTTCTGGGGTCTTTTCTTATCTGAACTGTAACCCCTGCTATCTGCTACCCACATCATTCATTCGCACAAAGAAGGGGCCGAGTGGCTGCGGCTCAGAACTCGTAGAGCGTGTGTGCGCATGTGAAGCGGGGGTCTGTCCCAGAAGATTGGGGGTGGGGACAGCGTCGACTGCGCACAGGGCGGAGGCGGAGCCCTCTGGCTGGCTGGTTTGCGGAAGTTGCTGCTCAGCGTGGAGTCTAAGCGACCCAGGTAAGAACTCCGCCCTGCGGCGGGGAACACAGCTCAGGAGTCAGCAAAGTGCCCTTCCTGTTCCGCCTTGAGCAAAGCACGGACGGCCACCCCCGGTGCTGGACAGACCGGAGGAGCACCGGACAGGCGCAAACACCCCATTTCACTCCACAAACTGTGCCACAAACGTTCCGCCGCTCCGTGACCCCCACCCACTTTCAGGCGGGCATCTGTGTCGCCCTGCGGAGCACGGAAGGGGCAGCCCTGGTGCTCCCCACACCCCCGCTCCTGACTGTGCACCTTCCTCCATCCAGCTTTTCCACACAGGCTAGACGTTCGGATCTGAAGATTCTGGGGCGGTCAGGAACAGAGGCTGGGGGTTCTCCGTCCCTTCTAAGGGTGCTGCCTTAGGCCCGGGTGAGAGGCGAGATAAGGAAACTAAGAATGGGAAGTAGCTCCCTGTCCACTCATGCCACCCTCTTCTACTAGGAGCCAAGCTGTGTGCCAAGCCCCAGGGGAAAGCCACACTGGCAAGAGCTGACTGAGCCCGCTCTGCTGTCCATGAGCTCATGAGTCTCACTGGTGAGGGAGGAGATAAACAGGGAAATGAATGCTCTTCTTGGTACTGCTAAATGCTGTGAAAAACTAAGGCGATGTGGTAGTCTCAGGAGGTCAGAGGAGGATCTCTGAAGTAATTTCCCAGCAGAGCCATGAATACTAACAGCCTTAAAGGGGACAAAGAAGCCAGAGAAAACCAAGAGGGGGCGGGGAGGGAGCGCAGCCTCCCAAGCTGAGCCCTGATTAGTGATGGGGACAGCTGTTGCATTTGCCCCTGGAACCCATTTCTCCAGGAACGTTGTAAACACAAAGCTGGAGACCGAGAGTCCAGTGCCCATCGACATCCCGAGCAGAGCAAAGTCAACACTACCACGGTCACTCAGTCAACCAGGTTGACCAAAAAGAATAAAACTTCCGGGCCGGAGGGTTAGCTCAGTGGTTCCGGCGCCTGCCTCGCAAGCGCAAGGACCTGAGTTCGATCCCCGGTTACCACATATAATGCTGGGCGTGGTGGCTCACGCCTGTCATCCCAGCACTCGGGAGGCAGAGACGGGAGGATTGCTGAGTTCGTGGCGGCTTGCCTGGGCACCATAGTGAGCTCAGGGCCAGCCTGAACTACAAAGCGAGACCCTGTCTCCAAAAAAAGCCAAAAAAAAAAAAAAAAAAAAAGAATAAAACTTCCCTGGGCCCCACGATCTTGCCAATGTCACGTGAAAAGCTGCACAGTGGCACATGTCTGAGACCTACTTAAGAGAGTTCTCTCCAAGTTCTGCGCCCACTGCATAATAAATAAATGATAATAAGCCCGAAAGCCAGCAGGTGATAAAGGGAAACGCGAGGCAGAGGTTAAGTCAAAAGCGGACACCTGGATCCGTTACTACCAAACGGAACCCAAGCAGACCCTGTACCCATTGACATTAAAATTCCATGCTTGTGAAATTAAAATATATGAAGCTGACGAAACTCAGACAAACCTGAAGTATTAACCCCCTCACATATCCTTGAGATTGTTTTGAATTATATCACAGTGAATTCAGAACAAAGGAAATGAAACTCTCCAGCTTATCAGAAGCCACCGACACATTTCCTGTATCTCCAGGACCGATGCTCAGGTCCCAGTGCACGGAACCTCTAACTCCCATTCATGCTCATCGGCCAGTTGTTCGTGTTGCTAAGTGTCTATTTTGTATCCCGCCTGCTTGTGCAAAACCACCAGACTACAGCGCAGATGGTTGGTGTGGATTTGAAGGCTTTTCTGTTTTCCTGGGTTGAGACGTGGGTATCCTCCACTGCCTGAGCTCCACCCCGAGGAACTGAGTGGTCTGTGTAAAGTTCCTCAGCCGTCTTCTCTCTGGGATCTCACGGCTCCTCTCCAAACGTGGGAACCAAAGAGATGTGGACAAAGCACTGCTCCTTGCCACCCGAACATCCTCCTCCCACGCTGACTGGCTAAACTTGGAAGTTTGAACACTGAGAGGCCCTTGCGCCTGGCCCACTCATGCCTACACCACCGAATGTCTTGGGAACGCCAAGACACTTCCAGGGTCCGTCTCAGGTATGAGGAAGCAAGGGCTTCCTCGGTTCCCTGTGCGCCGCCCTCCGTATCCTCTCCTGTAGGGTACTGGCTGCTCCGGAAACAGGGCTTCTCCTCACCCCCAGGCAGTGCAGACCCTCCTTGGCTTCCAAAGGTCCCGTGCTCCTGCCGCCAGCCCACCCGGGACTCTGGATGGATCGTTCCTTCTCTACATGCTGGCCCAGGACGCCCTATACACTCCAATCTTCAAAGCTCACGAGTCATAAGAAACGAGAGGTGATCTGGCTCGTGCTCTCTCTGTGCAATGCCAAGTACTGATCTCTTCACCCCCTTTCTCCACTATAAGCCACCCCAGGGTGAGAATCCCTTCATCTCTGCCCCCCACCCTTGTTCCAATAAAAAGCCGCTGTAGATGTGAGTTCTGGAATTATGATAGTTTTTGTAAAATAGGAAGTTTCTAAAGGGAATTTGGTATGGGAACATAATGAAGGGAAGGAATAAATATGATTCGGAAAGAAAATGAAAGAGCATGTATATAAGGGGTGGGGGTTGTAGGTGGGTAGGGATGTGGGTAAAAATGAGAATTAACTTGTGTCATATACTGGTGCAAATTCCCCAGTGTTGTCTGTGATTGTGAGCTGTTTATAAAATGTACCAATAAATATCTGGAAAAAAATTTAAAAAATAAAAAACATTTAAAAAGCTGCCCACTTAAGTAGCACTGTTGATGTCCACCCAATGAAATGACTGGAAAAAAAGACATCGCAAAGGATTCTGGGAGGTTCCGGGGAGATCAGGTTTGCATCTTCCGACCGTAATAAAGGAGAAAGGAAGAGCACGGACATTCCTCAGAGGAAAAGGCGGAGGGCATGGCTGAGAAATGTAATACTGTCGCAGGTATCTGCGCCAACTGCTGCTCCACGTCAGAGTCCCCAAAAGAGACCAAGTAGGCTACAAAAGGGGATGTGTGTGGGAAACACTGTAACTCAGGTTAAAGAGGAAAAATAAAGCCTGGAAAGGAGAGGCCAGGAAGGCACGGCTAAGTGCTTGGCACAGGAGACAGGAAACAGGCAGCCAAGATGGAATCTCCATCACCGGGTGCAGCCCAGGTCACACAGAAAATCCGTCTTCCTTCCAAAGGGGCAGCCTGAGGACTGCAGTCAGATCTCTGCCCGCTAAAAGTGGTCAGGACACCACTAGGCACTTGTGTGTCTCACTGAGGAGACACCCAATCCTTCCGAGGGCCCTACAACGACTACGCAAAGGAGGAGGACACCGAGCTTAATTAGCTCCTTCTCATAGCTGGGGAAGACTAGGAAAAAATCCCCTCACACTTGAGGTGGAGGCAGGGGAGGCCCCAGGAGAGGCTCCCGCTCAGGATCTGTTTACTCGGCTCGCTTGATGACCACCTCCAGGCTATCATTAGGCCGCCCGAGCCTGTGTGTGCTGCCGCTCGCCTACTCAGAAATCAAGAGGGGGCAGGAGGAGGAAGCCAGAAGCAGCAGCCAGGCTGCTTTTAACCTAGAGACTAGGGAAAAAGCAAACAGCCCTTTGAGAAGCCAATCTCAGAACTTACTTCAAGGTAGCAATTCCAGCGAAAAGCCTCTCCACCTGGGGAGACACCACCCTCAAGAAAGGGCAAAATTATCAAGGCATAGAGAAGCAAGAGACGTCATGCTGTGGATGAAGGGCCCGTGCCAACTTCTAAGCAGGAGGAGGAATTACAGTCACTCAGCCCACAGCAGTTTCCCATTTTAACTGAGATTTCCTGTTTTCTGTGCGCTGGGCATGGGGAGGCTACTGAGAAGCAAGCCCAGGGTCCCGGGCCACCCTCTCAATGGGCCACACTCTCCTCTGTCTGCTCATCACACAGGGAGCAGCGGGACATGCCCAAACAGATGTTTTCCTACTGACCTCCATCTGCAATGCCTTTGCTGCGGCTGGACCTCTTGGCTCCACAAGGCAGCACAGAACTGGGCTCTGTGACCCAGAGAGGAGGCTGAGGCAGGACAGCTCCTGGCTGGGGCACACTCAATTTAGGAGTGAGAAACAGAAGGGACAGACGCCTCTTTCAGGTCCTTTCTTTTTTTTTTTTTTTTTTTTGCTTTTTGAAACAGGGTCTCGCGTTGTAGTTCAGGCTGACCCTGAGCTCACTATGGTGCCCAGGCAAGCCGCCGCGAACGCAGCAATCCTTCTGTCTCTGCCTCCTGAGTGCTGAGATGACAGGTGTGAGCCACCACGTCCAGCACTGTGGTATTCCGTGTTGATTGTTGGTGGGCGTGTCTCCACGCCCAGCATTCTATGTGGTTACCGGGGATCAAACTCAGGTCCTTGCGCTTGCAAGGCAGGCGCCGGAACCACTGAGCTAACCCTCCGGCCCTCTTTCAGGTCCTTTTGTCTTGACTGCTGCCCCATCCCAGGGCAGAGGAGACAGCTGGGTTTTGCTGGAGCCCATGATCACAAAGCTATAAAGGTTTTTACACTTCTATATTGAAATAGTTTCAGAGTTAGAGATAAATTACAAAAAAATTGCTAGGCACGGTGCGTGCACCTGTCACCCCCGCTGTTCACGAGGCAGTGGGAGGTGAGGGCCGGAAAGGCTGGGCCTGTCTGACCAAGTGAGGAGACTTCCTCGTCACGGGTGCAGCACCCAGACAGAGGCCCAAGCCTGCGCTGCAGCGGGCACCAACCCTCTCCTACAAGAACTCACTGAACCTGGCACCCGATCAACCTTCTAGCATGAGCTCAAGTGGAGCCAGCCGGATCTGCCACCCGAGGAGCCACAGGATGGCAGAGGGACGTAACTTCTCTTTTCCCTTCCAAGCAGCCCTTTCTCCCCGAGCATCCTTGTCTTGTGCTTATTTCTGCCCTGAAGTAAATCGTAGTCTTTCACAAGTACCAACTGGCCCGACCAGTTCACTGATCAGGACAAACAGCCTGGAAACACTCCTGGTGCTGACCTCATCCCCAGCAGCAGGGTGATCACGAGGGTAAGGTCAGCCGGAGGCATTAAGTGAGATGCTGCTGCGCTCAGGACAAAAAATTTGTTTTTAAAGGCCTGGGACGTAGCTCAGTGGAAGAGGATGGCTGGGTTTGACGATCCCCAGTACCTCAAAAAGTTACAAAAATAGGTAAAATTTTGCTTTTGTTTTTTCCAGTTGAACTCAAGCCCTGCATATTGAACTATATTCCCAGCCTCTTTATTGTTAAGTAACAACTTTATTGAACTGAGATTTGGATGCTATACAATTTACAAACCTACAGGTGTACGATTCAGTGGATTTTTAGCATACTGATGGACCACAATCAAATTTAGATCATTTTTGTTTTCCCAAAGCAAAACACTATTTCACTGGCTATCATGTCCCAGTCTCCCCTCCCCCACATACACCTAGGTATACACCGACCACTACCTTCATAGATTTTCTTTTTCTGGAAATTTGTTTACAAAACAGACCATGCTCATAGCAACAATAAAGACCTCAACATACCCAAAGAAATGAAAAATCTGCCCTTTTGCTGGGCGTGGTGGCTCACGCCGGTAATCCCAGCACTCAGGAGGCAGAGGCAGAAGGATTGCTGAGTTCAAGGCTTGCCTGGGCTACATAGTGAGCTCAGGGCCAGCCTGAACTACAAAGTGAGACCCTGTCTCAAAAAAAAAAAAAAAAAAATCTGCCCTTTTAAAATTCTTATTTTGGCAGTCTAAGGTACCTAAGCTGGGCTTAAACTTGAGATCCTCCTGCTTCAACCTCCCTAAATACATGGGTTATAGATGAATGATACCATACCTGGCTAAGAATTTTTCAGCTTTTCTTTTCTTAGTACATATTTGTAGGACATAATGATTACATTCCACTTGGGGAGTTGGCACATGTACCCTTTACTAATTTGTAATGTTCTGTCACTCTCTGTCTGTAATTATTTTTTGTACATATATTTTTTTCTTGGGGCTTTCTCCTCACTAAAACAGTTGAAAATAGGTTGTTTTCATGATGTCCTTGTGTTCTTGGGTGTATATTTCCTAAGGAAATTTTTCTCATAATCATAATCTCATAATAGGATGAACATCGGGATATTTAATTTTCTCATAATAATAATCTCATAATAGGGTGAACATCAGGATATTTAATATCAATGAAATACCTGTCATCCAAGTCAATATCCCAAACTCAGTTACCCTAATAACGTCCCTTTAGGAAAAATTTTTTTTTCTGGTGCAGGATAATGTACATATTTCACCAAGTTGTTAGCTGACTCTTAATTTGTAACAGTCCCCTGGCTCTCTTTTGTCTTTTGTGATGCTGACATTTTAAAGAATTTGGGCCAGTTATTTTATAGAATTTCCTTCACTTTGGGTTTGTCTGATATTTCTTCATAATCAGAACCAGCTTTCTGCACTTTTGGCTGGAATTCTAGGCAAGTAATTTCGTGTCCTTTCTTGGGATATTGTGTCCAAAGAGGTAACATGATGTTTGTTGGTGATATTCATTTTTATCACTTGGTTAAGTCTTGGCCAATTCCTTCACTGCATAATTTCTATTTTTCCTGTTGCAGATGCCAAGTGATTTGCGGGGAGATACTTTGAGACTATGTAAATATCCTGTTTCTCAAACTCTGACAAGTGCCTTTGATAAAATTTAAATTTAAAATCCACTTATTTGGCATTCTAGGAGAATTCATTACCCCGAGAGAAATGAGTTTTTTTTTCAGACAGACAAGGGCTACACAGCATCTATCTGGGCTTCTCAGTGATGTGCTAGGTGCTTTCCTCACAGCCTGCTGGGTCTGGCAGGGTTAGGATGCCAGTAAGCTGCACTCCTAACCTGTGACAGTTTCCCACCTCCACAGGGCGTGAAATCAGACATTCTGGAAGCTGAACTGAAAACCAGCATGAGTCAAGGTGTCTCCCAGGCAGGCTGTGGAAAGGAGGATGCTGGGAAGGCAGCCCCACCCACATGCAAAGCTGCCGTGCGTGGGCCGGCTATCTCTAGGCTGGGTTCGCACCTGCCCAGCCTGTCCCTGCTGTCTTCATTAACTAGACGGATGCTAAATGGTTACCACTTAAAAGGTCTAAGTGGACCAAATTCTTTGGGACTGAATTGCTTAAAGCTGGGTGCGGAGAAGTTTGGGGCAGTGAAGAACCCCCATAGGAAGCAGGATGAAGGCTCATGGGTGGGTTCAAAGGGTATCAAACCCTGTTCAGAGGCCACAGGAGGAAGTTCCTCTCTCGCTAGTCATACTTATTGCCGTTGGTAATCTGCTAATCTGCTATGAGTGGACTGATCATAAAGCTTTTTCTTTTTCTTAGAATTATGGCACGGGAAGTATTACCACAGAGGACTTTGTTAGGTAAGAGCTTCCCCTACAAAGCTCAGGTGGCTCAAAACTCAGAAAGATGCCCACCCAGTCTGTAGGGAAGATTATCACAGGGGTGATGACCCCCGAGTTCACCCCCCATGGTCAATAATATAAACACAGGCTGCTGGTGGGGGGGCACTTGGGAAAGGACACGAGTAGCCTGGTGATTACAACAGCTACTAAAGTCTCTCCCTGGAAAAATGAAGGCTTTATATTCTGAGTGAAAAGCTTAGAGTTTCACATCTTCTTTCCCCAGCTTGTATAATGAGGTAGAAATTATTGGTCATATATTCCAAAATTCCTCAGGATTCACAAACAGACGGGAATTGGCAGTCATAGCAATTTTACGGATGGCATTCTTTTAATAACAACTGTGTTCTTGTGGTCTCTTTCCTGAACCACATCCCATGTTTTTTAGTCATTCAGACTCATTTAACCCACTCTGCAGACCCTGTGCATCGTACTATGCGACACCCTGGCAATATTTTTGTAAGACACAACAGTTCACAGATTCGTTATTTTAAACTACACTTAAAGCCCCGCCAGAAAAATGGGTTTTGCTGTCATAAGATTCAATTTCCTCACCGTATAAACACACTGCATGAACTGGAACTACCAGGGAAGAAAAGAAGAGATATAATTCACACTAACTGTGAAATAGTACCCCTGATTGCCAGGTAAACTGAGACCCGAGTTCACACAAATCATCATCGAGGACAGGGAATCCTAACCTGAGGGCTTCACTTAAATAACTCTGAAGTTTCATTTCAGTAAGACCAACCCAATCCTATTTCCAGTTTAATTGATTAAATTTTCTCTCACGATTGTTTTTAAATGTTGCTTTAAAGAAAAAATAATCTCAATACTCAGCTGCAAGAGGCAGAAATTTGGTGTGAGGTATATGATACCATCTCCCTTCCACCGGGCAAGAGGTTTTAAATATCCTGACTAGAATCCCTAAATCTTTAATGTAATGCAAGATCTTTGTAAGATATACGGTGTCACGGCTGAAAAGCTGAAGTCCTTGGTCCTGGTTAGCTACTTTGAAATTTACCATCTGGTAAAAGTGCAAAGTGTTAAATGCCCTTGGCTTTAGGGCTTCTTGAGTTTCTTTTTTTTTGAGTTTCTTCAAGAAAATGTGCAAGATTAGTCTCTGGACCCAGGCCGCAGGTGAATGGAGCTTTCCTGTTCCCGTGGCTCTGCCTGCCCGGGACACATTTAGGCCACAGCTTTTGCTCACAAAGATGCCACCATGGGCTCTGAACCTCTTCTCATTGCCCACTGGTGCCCTCAGGCCCTAGCCTCCCCCTGACTTCCCTGCTCTGCCCCCCCCCACTCAGTCACAAGAGGAAGCGGCCCCACCCCCACCCACGACGCTGTCACCCTCTGACACCTGGAAATGGGCCCCGTGGTTTAAGCGCAAGTGGAAGGCTGGCTGGAAGCTGCGAGCCTTCCAGGTTCCCACTTGCAAGCAATTCTCAAACCGTCCTTCCTTGCTTTGGGGGATGATTCGGAAGGATTCTGCTGCGTGTGGTTAAGGGCTCGCAGACCAGCTTGGGAGGATATCCAGTAATAATCATGAGCAGCGCCAGCCTGTGAAGCGGCAGGATGAAAGGGGGGGGGGATGAAAACTCAGTTGTGCATATACTGATACAAATTTCCACTACTGAGTGTGATCATGATGTGTATATACAATGTAGCAATAAAGATAAAAAAAATTTTTAAATGTTCCCTTAGTTAACAGCTTTCGTTACTGTATCCACAGTCCAGGAAAGAACACGTAGATCGGACAACAAAAATGTACATCAACATCGAAGCACTTTTCAACAACAGATCAGCGCCACTCATGACACAGCAACTCATGGTCATCAGTTGCTTATCTCTTTCCCCACAGACGTCTTCATTCCCCAGAAACGTGCCTTCACCCGGAGTGGGTGGCACACCTGGCGGTCTCCCGCCCAGGACCAACACCTCACGTGAGGTGAGGTAAAGGCCCTTAGGGGGGAGGCGAGGCCAGTGCTGAAGGCTGCGAGGTGTAATTGAGAAGATCTCGTGGCTCTGGGAGAAATCCAGTTCCTAATGACCACTTTCCTACGCACTTGGGGCAGCTTTGTTATGGGCCTAATTCCAATTCCTCTAAGGTCTGGCAGACAGAAAAGACAAGGAGAGAACAGGAGGGTTTGCTTCGACCCCTTGGTCTCCACTCTCCACGCACTGTCAGTGAGGGGCTGGGTTTGAGTCAGATGGAAACCTCAGGGTGCATTCTACAGAATACTTCGATAACATCAAGAGATACTCAGGCATGCCATGGATGTATTGATTTCTCCTAGTGCATCCCCTCATTACTGACGTATGCTTGAAGTAACTGACCTTCCCTGACCTCAAACCTAGTTAGAAAATACCAAACCAGCAGAAAATCCTGGTATAAAGGTGGGCCGACCACCGCCCGGCGGGAGGAAGGCTCCACAGGAGATAATGACTTTGGGATTTGACTGAAGCTCCAGTAAAGTCCCAGGCACAAGGAGGATCAGATGTCGGGGGCAAAGTCAGAACAGTGCACCGTGAAGCCACCGAAAAGCAGCGTGCATTGAGATGAGAAAGATTTAGGGCAGGCCCAACCAACGAAGGCACTTTTCTAAGCGTCTTAAGGAGACAGGCGACCTAAACTGTAGTTTCCGTATAATCGCAAATTATCTGCCCTCTTCATATGGGAATGGCTATGCAAGAATAAGGGGCGAGGCCTGATGGGGCTGGGATCATCACAGCAGCGTGGGAGGCCGCAGGGTCCTATTTCCTCATCCAGGTAAAGGGTGTCACGATCTGGATCGCAAAGCCATGAAGAGCAACGTGGCAGGCCGGTGGCCCATGTCTATACTGGATTCAGCGTGCTGTGATGTGAATTAGATACATTCTCTGACAGGACCCTGTGTGCCTGTGAACAGGGAGATCTGTCTCTGAGTCCATCTAGAAGAGCGCTTAGCACTCCTCGGGGCTGGGTTGGTCTTACGACGTCAACAAGGGGAAAAGTGAGGTATACGGTGGATCCAGAAGGGTGTAACACCATCGCAGGGTGATGGCGAACCTGAAAGCTTTAAATGATACAAACAGCAGCTGCGGCACGTGTGCCACAGGTCTGCCACCACTGCTGTGGGCTATGCAGATGGAATTATCATTGAGTAAATAACTGAAAATGTAAGAACAGTGGTAGAGGCTAAAGACGGGCTGGAGCAGCTTCTGCTTTGCCCGAGAGAATCACTTCTTCCCCAGGCACCCGAGACCTTAATTTGAAGAGCCCGAACATCTGTGCTCAAGGGGCTCTCGCGCTCTCTCTCTCTCTCTCTCTCTCTCTCTCTCTCTCTCTCTCTCTCTCTCTCTCGCCGCTTAGACTCCTCTGAGCTAACTACCGCGTGGACTGGTTCCCACCCTAACACACACGGTGCCTGGCTGATCATTTTGGAGCCACGTAATTTGGTGAGTGAGCTCCATGCTGCAAGGCAAGCTTTCAATTTTGGTCCCTATCAAGTCTAAATAAACCCAATTAGTGAAACTAGCTGTCAAGTTGATAAAATCCATCACCTGTCATGCAAGGCCAGGGGCCACAGCACCATGTCAGCTTCCGATGCAGGAGGGTGTAACCCAGACTCGGGTCTGTGCCTCAGGACCTGGGGTGTGGCCGTGCTCCCCGCTGACTCTTCTACACAGCTCAGGAAAGAGGGAATGGAAAGCAGAAGCACAGAGGATCCAGTGCCCAGTCTGTGCTCCAAAGCCCAAGAAAACAACTGCCCCTGGGCTGGAGATTTAGCTCAGTGGTTCCAGCACCTGCCTCTCAAGCGCAAGGCCCTGAGTTCGATCCCGATAACCACATAGAATGCTGGGCATGGTGACTCACGCCCACCAGCAATCAATACCACATACCACAGTGCCGGGCGTGGTGGCTCACGCCTGTCATCCCAGCACTCGGGAGGCAGAGGCAGGAGGATCGCTGAGTTCGAGGCTTGCCTGGGCTACATAGTGAGCTCAGGGCCAGCCTGAACTACAAAGCGAGACCCTGTCTCAAAGAAAAAAAAAAAAAAAAAAAACTGCCCCTAGTGGCACTTTCTGTTTGAGAAAGGTAAAGGTCAGAGATGTATGTGGCTAGGGCCCCACTGAAAACATAAGGCACAGCAGCGTGTTTGCACCTGCCTGTACTGCCGGCCACTTGGGAGGCTGAGGCAGGAGGAGTACAAGCTCAAGGCCAGACTGATAATCTTGTCTCAAAAGATCTGGGGATATAGCTTAGTGGTCCCTGGATTCAGTTTTCAGTTAGAAGGGGACAGAGGCAAAGGGCAGAGCTGGACCCCAACTCTACCACCTCTAGGAGTCCCTTCTCCATCCCTCCCCAAACCTGGTGATTCTGGGATTAGCTGAAGTCTGTATTCGTTCCAAAGTTTCCCTTTAGATCTCTGAAGCCCTGGGAAGCTTTTATGCAGGTTGTGAGAAAAAAGACTGATTAACGGAGAGACAGTGACTCCCATGAAGTTCAGGCTAGCCTCGAATATGTGGCAACCCTCCTGCCTCAGCCTCCCACGGGCGGGGATCACTGGTGTATGCCACCATGCCTGGCTTTCTCTTCTAAAGTAGAGCTTGTTCTCAGAGCAACCTTCCTTCAGGGGTTCCACTGAAACTGGGCCTGGTACCCTCTGCCAAGGCTCAGGCTCTTAGCCCACACTGCCATCCAAGTCTGGACTGGCGAGCGGAGCCTGAGAAGCCAACACAATTGGACGGTGGACCCCGCCCCATACAGGGAGCCACCCACTGACTTCGCCCAACACACGCTGGGAAAACAGAATTTGCCGTTACACTGTCATACTCAAAATTCAGGGCCTAAATATGGGTAGAGTTCGGGAGTTTTAAGAAGCACTTTTCATGTGTGTTATTTGTCTTCACAAACCAGCCAGTCGGACTCCAACCCTTCTCGTACAGCTGGGGAGTCGGCGCTTTTCTTTTCGGGGGCGGGGGATAAGAAACTGTGCCAAGTGCCCGTGAGGTCTTCCGCACTGATGGAACACCCTGCTCCCTCCACCGCAGAGTCGGCGTCTCCCTGCAGAGCTGGGCAAGCTGGGCTAGAATTCAAGGCACTGGGGAAGAATGCGTGCCAGGACAGAAAGCCCCAGCGGCTTCCGGGAAGAGGGCGCCACGGCCTGCACCGGGCTGGACTCTGGATGGGTGATCTTCCTGAGGCTCCCGGCAAGGCGAGTTTGCTCTGGATACTGTGGTCAGAAAGTAAGGCAACCCTGGGGACCGGGTCCCTAAAGGCATGGGGGCGCTCACCTAGAATCCCAGCACTCTGGAGGCTGAGGCAGGGGATCACAGCGACTTTGTGGCCGGCCTAAACTACAGAGAGAATTCAAGGCCAGCTAGAACTGCATGGTGAGAGCCCGTCTCAAAAACACAAAACAAGGGCTGGAGATTTAGCTCAAGTGGTTCCACACCAACCTTGGATGCACAAGAGCCCGAGTTCGAGACCGGGTACCAAAAAAAAAAAAACCCCAAAAAAACACAGAGCAAAACAGCTGGTCAGTCAGGAAAGCAGATGGTGCCAAGACGGGCAGAGAGACGAGGGCTCTCACAGGGAGAAGCTGCCTGGTGTTCTGCGGTGCGCGCCAGTGAACCAGCTCACACCTATGCCCAGCCCGAGGACGAAGCGGCCTTGCTTAGTCTCACTCTGCCGTGGCTCCAGAGTGCCCCTGCCTGAGCCTGGGGTCCCGTGAGATTGTCTGCGCCCCAGTGGGCTCTCTGTGGGGCCAGGCCGGCAGCCACGGGCACAGTGACAGGGTTGTCGGACCACATCCTGACGGTATGGCTGGCTCTAAGGAGCCTCCATGATGAGCGGAAGCCAAAAGACCCTGCAGTAACGATGTAAACGAACCCTCTACTGGGTGAAACGCAAAACAAAATCACTTGCCTTTTGCTGGCTGCACCGCTGCAGGGCTGCTCCCCCCACCCAGGCGCGGGCTCCGGGCACACGGAGCTGGCCTGGGACCTGGGCTGCCTATCCTGACTTACACCATCCCCGGCTTCTCACGGGCGCCAGGACAGACCCATTCTCGGGCTCCCGAGCGGGCCGGTGTGGCGGAGGAGGCACGTGGGAGGGCGTGGCGTAGGGCTCGTCCTAAAGGGGGGACAGGTGCGGCCCTCTTTCCCCTCCTGTGCCCCAGAGGAGAAGCGGCCGGCCAGAACCCCACTGCGGACCTGGAGAGAGGGGTCATGCCCTCGGGCGGCAGAGCAGAAAGTAAGGTGCAGCCCGCACCCGGCAAACTGCACGCTCTTTAACAGCCGGGGCCCGTGTGTATGCAGCAAAGTAAAGTGGGCGAGAAACACACGCCACTGTAGCAACTGAGAGAACTCCTTCCCTCCCAGGGACAGCCGCACGTGCTCAGGGGGAAATCGCCCCACTGAAATGCTAAAACCAGGCTCTAAATCCTTCCCAGCATCGGCCTCAGGCACACGTTGGGCCCCAGTCTCTTTCCCTGCGAGGCTTTTCACGTGCTCTTTGTAATGCATGTAACTAACTACTGCTGGTGCTCGCCCGCCGTTAGGGTCTTTGCAGCGACACAGCCTGTTGGTTGTTTTCACGCTTCCCACACACCCTCTGTCCCAGGGCCCGCTGATTAGGGCGCACAGGACACTGAACAGATGTCTGCTTGACGACGTTAGACTGTAGGAGTCATATTTTAACCTATGGTTTCACTGGTTCACTCCTTTTCATCCTCATTCGAGATACTCATATTTGTGGAAGGAAGAAAAGAAAAGCATCAGCCACACTGCAAATCGCAAGGGAGTTAACCCCCCCTCCAGGTTGGCAAAGCCAAGCATCTAAACACACAGAAAGTGGCTTCATTTGTAACAAGACTCAAACGACCTTTTCCGCTGTTGATTCACTGTATCCCTTCCATTTGCCAAACCACTTTCCAAAGGGCTTTCCTGTTGATTATCCTGCATTCCTTCAAGACAGGCTGGATATTAGTAATTTACATGTCACACAGAGCTGCGAAGGTGAGCATTTCACTCGTGTGCCATTCAGCTAACCCTCTCTCTGTGAATGGCCTGTGGGGTTTCCTCACGGCTTCCCCTCTGGGAGCCAACGCTGCTGTGGGACATCTCCAAAGCAAAAGTGCCAGGCAGAGATTTGAGGGCAGGATCTAAGCCCGCAGCGAAGGCAAAAAATAAAGAGAGCACCAAGGTAGAGGTGGAGGAGGCGGGACTAACAGAAGTGTCCATTCCAGCTAAGTAAACCCAAACGGGCAGCGCCTGGACAGCTGCTGGGTACAGCCCCTGTCCACAGCCAGCAGCTGGTTGGCCTCTGGGAGGGTGAGGTTTTGCAAAGCTGTTTCCCTCTGCAAACCCATTAAGCGGGAGTCCTAGCTGATAGACAGCAACTGCTGGGCAGCGGGGACCAGCCCACAAGGCAAGGGGATGGAATGCCAGTTCTCATTGTTGAATTTGAGCTCAGTTCTTCCTGATTATAATTCTGACATTTTCTTCTCACTTTGCTCTCAGGACTTGCTTGCTGTAACCCACGATCCGTAGCAGGGTCCTATGCATGAGTCTGAAACAAGTCCTCCAGATGACTTCGGTTAAAATTTATGTTTTGTTCCCATGGGGACAAAATGGCAGAAAGAGCTGTAGGCCTGAGAGTCAGAAAACGTGGAAAAAGAAGAGAAATTGAAGAGGCAGTGGAGCGAAAGTGCCTCCTTTAGAAAAGGAAAAGCACAACAACAGTGAAACAAAGCAAAAAGCAAAACTGGGACTCGAACTCAGTTCTTCTGACCTGGAGACTTTAATTTTCTATCGTTTTATGTTGTGCAGATAAAAGATGCTCTTCTGGCTATTACGTGGGGAACTCCCCAAAGCCTCAAGAGCTCTTAGGTGTCTTAAGTATGTGACAGTGGATCACAGGTGTGATACTGGATTCATTCATTGATTGGTTTGGCATAGTTGTGGGTGTGGGCGATGGACTTACTGAAGAGGTGTAGGTGGCACCAACCAATAGGTTTGCAGCCTAATGGAATAAAAAGGGAAAGGAAAGCTCGCTGCTTCGTGCTTCCTGTCTGCTCACTCATGGACTGCTTTTTCTCAGCCTTGCCCCTCTGCCTTTGGGTCAAGGATGCTGGCAACATCAGAAACTGAGGGAAGAGTGCCCCCCCCCATTAGCATCTCTCCCAGAGTCTTCTGAGAGAGCATGGTCCTAATGATGGCTTGGTTTTGATCACAGTTCTCTGTGGACTGCACAGGACAAACCTGACTGAGTCATTTCCTTGGTGGAAAAGCCTCTCCTCTCCACAGGAAAGAGACCATGCACCTCATAAGCCATTTAAGGACCCACACGACCTGACCAGCATAAATGGCACCCTCCTCCCTCTACCTCTCACCCCAGCCACACACACTACCCTGCAGTCCAGCGAGTGGCCCTCGTGCACTACAGACAGTGACCAGGTGCTGGAGGCTGTGCACCACAGCAGGACTGAGCTTGGATGGTCCGAAGCCGGAGCAGGCCTGCGGCTTTGGGTAAGCACAGCATGGCACCGGCACAGTGTGGGGAGTCTGCCGGGCACTGAGTGTAAGGCACTCCCAGCTGGCAGTAAACAAGCCTCTATTTCCTTTCTGGATCCTATCTGAAGCTTCATTCAATGAATTATCAAGTCACATACAGTACACGTGGCTCTGTGCCTGGCTCAGAACACACCTGTGTCCCTCAGTATCCATGGAGAAGCCCCGAGGCCACCAAAACCCACAGATACTCGGAAGCCTCCTGTGAAAGGCAACGTTTGCATATAACCTTTGTTCCTCCTCCTGCACCCCTCAAATTCCCTCTAGGCAACCACGATACCTGATACTCTCTGGGCGCCAGGTAAATAACTGCTGTACTGCGTTGACTGGGGAATAATGTTAAAAATGTCTGAGTGTTCGGTACAGATGCGACTGTTTTGCCTGAATGTTTTCAGGGTGTCGGCAGTTGAAGCCACTTGGTGGGGGAGGTCACAAGTGAGGCTCATCCTCACCTGTGAAATAATTCAGTCCAGCTGCGGAAACGACCAGTGCACACCCATTCGCTCTTCAAGTGTCACAGGCCACGGATAACATTTTAGGGTTTATTTTACAAATCGCAAGAGTTCAGAGAGGGAGGTGGTGTCTGTGGATGGGTCAGGAAGGGTCCCTGGATCACTGGGGATTTCAACTGGGCCTCGTGAATCCAGATACAGTCCTTGCTACTGCTGGGGAGACTGAGGGCCTAAGGCATCATTCTTACTTAGTTCACTATTTTTGTGAGGCTGAGTTTGAACCCAGGACACACATACATGCTACACAAGTGCACTACCTCTAAACTCCACCTTAGGCCTTTGTATATACCCTTCGTGATTATTCTAGGTCACTAAGGGAGTGCGGCAACATCTGGAATCTCGTTAGAAATTCAGAGTCCTGGGGCCGGAGATTTAGCTCAGTGGTTCTGGTGCCTGCCTCGCAAGCGCAAGGTCCTGGGTTCGATCCCAGTAACCACATAGAATGCTGGGCGTGGTGACTTACACCCATCAGCAATCAATAGCACATACCACAATGCCGGGCGTGGTGGCTCACGCCTGTCATCCCAGCACTCAGGAGGCAGAGGCAGGAGGATTGCTGAGTTCGAGGCTTGCCTGGGCTACATAGGGAGCTCAGGACCAGCCTGAACTACAAAGCGAGACCCTATCTCAAAAAAAAAAAAAAAGAAATGCAGAGTCCTGGGCCTCACCCGAGACCGGCTAAGAGAGATTCCCCGGGCATGGGGGAGGCCTGCAGGCCTGAGTGTAACAAGTCTTGGGGTGCTTTGTGACGCAGGCTGTCTGTTGTGTTTGAGAAGGCACATACGTGAGCTCAGTCTAGTTCCTACAGAGGGTGCAGGAAAGCACGGACATCATGCACAGACATGCCGTTTGACTGCCAGGAAGTCACACTATTACTCCTGAAAGAGACCTAGAGAAGGATGTTATTTAAGAAGCCAACAGAGATCTAAAGTCATGGCTCTACAGGGCAGGAGATTCTACATACTGAAGGTAAAAAGACAGTGATTTCACTGTAGTTCCCTGGGACCCAGGAATAATAATATAGAGTACATACAGCTCGGTCCCTCGTTCTCTCCCCCATCACTGCTCAGTGACCATTTCACAGACAGTGGCCATTTATTTGCACACCCCTGATGTAAGGTCCGCACGCTCCTCCATCTCAGGCTTCTGTACTTGGGGACCTCTGACACTTCCCAGAGTTCCTGGCTCCGGCTCAGTTGTGATTTGCGTGGGCTCCTTGGGCCCTCGTTAAGTAAACTAGGACTCTGTGTCTGGCTGGTGCATTTCGAGAGAGAAAAACCGAAGGAATGAAAATGAACTGGTAAGGAGAAAAAGGAGGGGGAAGATCCCTGGAAGTCTAAAAGTAGGAACCAAGGATGGTGCTTTTGGCTTGGGACTTTCTGTACCACATGAAATTATGACAATGACTTAAGAGAGACCATAATGGCTGGGTTACACCCAGACGGACTGAAAAAGGCTCAGGCCTCCTGCCTACCCAACCTGCATGATGATGGCCCTGCGGCTTTCCTTCCTCAGTCTCCCCAAGTAGACAGGGGAGTCCATATGTCTGCTGTGGCAGGAGCTGCAAATCTAGGCTCCCCGAGGCCTAACTTCAGTCCTGATTCGGTCTAGACTGCCTTCAGCCAGCAACTTAAGGACATCAAGTGCCTGGTCCAGAGAGCCCTGAGAAAATAGATACAAAGAATCTCCTTTGGAAGGAGACAATGCTATACCATAGGGTTCCTCCTAGACTCTATCATTTACACAGTATCTTTAGCTTCCCTGCTTCCCACTTCCTGGAGTGAATGTCCATCAATAAGGGTTGGCCAACCCAGTCCTCTATCTGCAGGAGGTAGTACCACAATGGCCAGCTCCACCTTGGCCACAGGAGACCCTGAACAAGCCAGATCAGTGGACTCTGAACCCCAGAGAGTTAGAGTGGAAAGACTTAGACTCTGTGCTACCCAGCGGTTCTTGTTTGGAGGCAATTTTGCCATCGGGGGACTTTGAGCGGGTTCTGCTCACTGCTGGTTACCACCCTGAGAAGGTACTACTGTCTGTCATGAGTGGAGGTCAGGAATACAGCTAAACATCCTCAAACCCCGACACACTAAATGGCCTACACCGTGGAGTCGAAGTTGATAAAGTGCTCTGGAGGAGCTCAGGTGAGTACGTCCAGCTGAGCGGACAAGGAAGGGCGGCCAGGTATCGGTGGGGCTGCTGAGCTGACAGGACCACACCCCACCAGGCAGTTATTACTAGGGGAGAACACAGCCTCAGGGTTACCAGGTCTGATTTCTAGAAGCTGGAAACTTGGTGTTTTTTGTTTTTTTGAGACAGGGTCTCGCTTTGTAGTTCAGGCTGGCCCTGAGCTCACTATGTAGCCCAGGCAAGTCTCGAACTCAGCAATCCTCCTGTCTCTGCCTCCCCAGTGCTGGGATGACAGGTGTGAGCCACCGCACCTGGAATTGTTGTATGTGGTTACCGAGGATCGAACCAGGGACCTTGAGCTTGCTAGGCAGGTGCCGTAACCACTGAGCTAAATCTCCAGCCCAGCCTTCACTTCTTGATGTGTAAGTGGGACAGTACTAGCAATACCGAATGCATCTGTGCCTGTGTGATCAGCTAAAAACTATCAGCTTGACTTTTCTACTTAAACTCTCTGCCTTTACGAATAATGTAACAACACCGTTAATACAAGTAGTATCAGCACACTTAGATTGAGAGTCAGCACCAAGGGAAATGCTGTGCACTGGGCCAGCATCGGACCCTTGAGCAGAAGAGCTACACAAGAAAAAAAAACTGTTAAACCAGCAAACTTGCAAAGAAAGAAAGAAAATATGCCAGTGAGAAATGCTTGGGCCAGAGCCCAATAACTTCTCAGCATCTTAAGAATTCAGGGCATCCAGGACGGTGGCCACTATGCCCTGGGACGGGTTTTCTGCAGCCAAGTCACTGCCTTGAGTCCTCATAAAAGTCCTTGAGAGCAGAGTGGTGGCCATTTGTCTTCCACTTTCAAAGGTTTTCCTTGCCAGCCAGCGCCAGTCACAGAGAGAACAGGGTCTGCACTGCACTCCAGACTGAAGGCCAAAATGCTAATTAACCTATCCCCAGGCTGCCAAAAAAATGAGTGGACAGCACTGTCTCTTCCCAGCGGTATTATAGAGAGAAAGAGGGAAGGAGGAGTGGAGGAGGGGGAGGTACTGGGGGAGGGGGAGGGAATTGGGGGAGGGGGAGGGGACAAGGGCAGAGGAAGCATCTCATCACTTCTTGTCAATATAAACTCATCTTTGAATTACAAAGCTGATTTATTTCATCATGTACAATTGGCTACCAGGTGTCTCACTTTCCATAGCAAACTTCACAGAGATTACATGAAATCTTCACCGTCCCTTATTAGTAAATCCCCTTCAGTATTTCTATGACAGCCCTATACTAGGTAGGAAAGAGACCCGACAAAGCAAATAATGCACGCCAAAAATACAAACTCTAGTCAGGAGATAAATCTAGAATCAGCCCACATACCCGTGAAAGGTAGTATTACTAAGATACAGCTTCTAAACGCTAATAGCTAACTTCTCATGGCTTTCGAAGCAGCAGAGCCAAATAAACAGCCTCAGTAGCCCAGGAGTATCCTGTGGACTGTTCAGTAGTATTCTTGATAAATTTGGCTTTTCCACTAGGCAGAGGAAAAGTACCTCTGATGCGTGTGATGTGGACAAGCCAAATGAAGCATCAGACATTCCAGTCCTACCCCATTATCCATGCACTCCTCCACCCATCCATCCGTCCATGCAGAGTACCTACCATGTGCCAGACACACTGGCACCAGCTAGGAAGCACAGAGCACAGAACAGGTACCTTACCTGCCCTCGCAGAGCTCACACCCCACTGAGGCAAACACACAGAGCACGGAGCAGACCCAAAATTTGGACGGGAGCCAAGTACAGTAAGCGCTTGTAACCACGAATTTAATTGGATGTGAGTGTTGACAACATGCAAGATGCTCAAGGCAAATTCCAAATTCACAATCACTAAGGTAAACCAGCGGAGGAAATAATGTGGGAAGACAGCACAGCAGGGGACCTCTGTCAGCCAGGCCGCGTGCTCGTCTGTGCACCAGCCACTTGGTGGGGTGGGGGTGAAAATAAAGAGACTTCCACAAAGAGGGCAAGGGGTGGGCTGGGGTTTAGCTCAATGGCAGAGCACTCGCCCAGCAGCCAGGAGGCCCTGTGTCCCCCCACCAAAACACAAAGCCAAACAAAGCAACACATAGACGGGCTAGTGGCATATGCAACCCAGGGCAGTTCCTGACCCTAACCACAGCCTGACAACCCCGCCTGCCTATCAGAGGGGCAGAGCCCGTTTGGGAGTCTGGGTTCATTTGAAGTTGCCACCAAGCCCCACCCAGAACAGGGCACAGATCTGGGCGAGAAAGTGGCTAATGGTGATGAGAGGTGAGCTGCCAGGGGAGACCGGGAAGCAGGAGGAAGCGGCCGAAGTCCTCGAAGGGCCTGACTGGTCAGTCCTGATGACCGAGCCTCGTGACTGGACTACCATCCCCACTCCCACTGCGCCGATGGGCAGATCAACGCGGGCCAGCTTTGGAACCGGTACAAGTCACGGAGCCAGAATTCCAACATACCCAAGCTGGCTCCGTATTTCCGGCAGGAAGAAGAGTTTAGAGCTATCTTAACAGGAAATGAAGAGTCACTGAAGATTTTTAACCAAGATACTGCGTAATGGGTGTGTTGTCATCAATCCACGTGGTCGCCACACATAAAATGAGCTGGCAGAGACACGGGAGACAACTGGCATTTTGTGAACGCCACGGGCGTAGCCACACTGCTCGAGACTATTTTATAACCCTGTGTCATCAACCAGAGAGATGAGATGCAGCCATCCTGGTCTGGCTCAGGACTTGAGGCCAGAACAGTCGCAGAGTTCTGGATTTTGGAATCTGGATTCTTTTTTCAGTCTTTGGAATACTGGCCTATGCACAGTAAGACATCTCAGAGATGGGACTTCAGTCTACACCTTGTACACATGGCCGGAAGGTAGTTTCACGTAGTATTTTCGGCGCACCTTTGTCTTCACTGTGACCTGTCCTGTGAGGTCAGGTGACATTTTCACTTGCAGGGTCCCATAGGTGCTCAAGGAGTTTCAGATTTTGAAGTTCACATTTTCTGACTCCAGGTGCTCAGCATGTGGGGGAAACAGGGTCACAATGGTGCCATGTCTTGCCCATCCACTCCTGTATATAAGGGCATCGGAATTTGAACACAAGGCCACTGACGGCTCAGTTCTGCCCACTACACTGTGCTGGAAATGCTGACAGCCAGGAACCCAGGTCGCAGAGTTTTATTATTATCATAAGGAGGGTGTCATAAGAATTCCAAGAGGATACAATGAATGGAACTCGGTAACTAGATACAGAAATCAGGCAGAAGACTGAAATTTCCCCAAATTACATCAGGGCTTCATACAGGACCAGAAGACGTGTGTCTATTTATAGAAATTAGGAAGAACTATGACTGGCCAATAAATATATGAAAAAATGTCCAACATCATTGGTAATTAGAGAAACACAAGTTAAAACAACCCTGAGATTCCATCCTATCTCAAACGGAATGACCATCATCGAGAAGTCAGATAACAAATGCTGGAGAGGCCGCAGGGGGAAAAGGAGCCTTGGTACACTGTGGGTGGGAATGTAAACTGGTACAACCACTATGGAAATCAGAATAAAGATTCCACGGAAAAACTAAAAATAGAAATTCCACTGAACCCAGCTATTCCCCTCTAGGTATCTTTCAAAAAGAATTAAAGACATCCTGTCATGTAGTGATGCATGCAGATGATCCATGATCACAGCAGCACAATGCACCACAGCTAAATCTGGGAAGCAGCTTACCTGTCCATCAATAGATCAGCGAGTAAAGAAAGTCTGGTATTTATACATGATGGAGTACTACTCTGCAATAAAAAGGGTCAACTTGAGTCATCTGTAGGAAAATGACACCACAAGACCATAATGTTAAGTGAAATAAATGCACAAGCTTAAACATCACACGGTTTCAGCCTGGGGATGTAGCACAGTGGCACCAAGCCCACCTCACAAGCACAAGGTCCTGAGTTAGATACCTGGTACAAAGCAAAAACAAACAAAAAACCATGTGGTTCTATTACCTGCAAGTTGTGTTATGTACCTGTACCAACTCCTCACAAGGAATGTAACTGTTACATACTGCAAATATGTACTAATAAAAAAAACTGGAAAAAAAAAAGAAATTAAGTTTGGGAGTCAGAAGAACCAGGAGCCACCAGAAGTGTAATAAAGAACATGGGTGCTCCGGGCACACCCCCTACTTGCCCACACGGAACTGAGCTCAGCACTTAAGTTCATTTCACAAACCTCTAAAACCTCCAAGGGATGAAGGTCAGTGTTAACCCCCATTTAAAGAAGGGGACAGTGAGGGGCCGGAGGGTTAGCTCAGTGGTTCCAGCGCCTGCCTCACAAGCGCAAGGTCCTGAGTTCGATCCCCAGTGACCACATATAATGCTGGGTGTGGAAACATGCCCACCAACAATCAACACCGCATACCACAATGCCGGACGTGGTGGCTCACGCCTGTAATCCCAGCACTCGGGAGGCAGAGACAGGAGGATTGCTGAGTTTGCGGCGGCTTGCCTGGGCACCATAGTGAGCTCAGGGCCAGCCTGAACTACAAAGCGAGACCCTGTCTCAAAAAGCAAAAAAAGACAATACTGGGCGTGGTATTGTATCAGTCCCACCAGCATGGTATCATACCCACCAGCAATCAGTACCACACACCACAATGCTGGATGTGGTGGCTCATGCCTGTCATCCCAGCGCTCAGGAGGCAGAGGCAGGAGGATTGCTGAGTTCGAGGCTTACCTGGGCTATACAGTGAGGAGCTCAGGGCCAGCCTGAACTACAAAGCGAGACCCTGTCTCAAAAAAAAAGAAGAAGAAGAAGAGGACAGTGAGAAGGTGGAAGGAGCTCAGGATTACCTCTGAGTACATTACACAGCTCATCTGGAACCAGGCCTGCCTGACTTCCTGTCTATCTCTTCGGGCGTTTTACATCTCAGAGGAGAAGGAGCCGCCCTAACAAGTTAAAAAGATCTGCATGGCTGGGCCTCTCCACAGAGGTGGAACCAGCCATCAGGAGGAAAAAGCAAATTTCAGCTAAAACATGGAGAGTGTATGGGAAACCAAGTTTATTCCAATTTCAATTGGAAATAAATGGATCATGCAATATTCTTTTTACATATAAAAATAAACAGAGGGTGAGGAAGGGGTTGCAAGGAGAGTTAAGGTGGATGATGTAGGCATAATGTGATTGTTAACGTGCCACAAGCAAGCACTAATTTTTTTAATTAAAAAATAATAAAAGTAAAAGACATGCAATTGCCCTGACATTTCTCAAACTTCAGCTGCCCTAAAATGAGCTGACTCCTTTGTTAGACAATGCATTCTTTTTTTTTTTTTTTTTTTTTTTTTTTTTTTTTTTTTTTTTTTTTTGAGACAGGGTCTCGCTTTGTAGTTCAGGCTGGCCCTGAGCTCATAGCCCAGGCAAACCTCGAACTCAGCAATCCTCCTGTCTCTGCCTCGCAAGTGCTGGGATTACAGGCGTGAGCCACCACACCCGGTAGACAATGCATTCTTAATCTCCGGAAGTATTCAAAAACTAACGTCAGAGATTGTCCGAAGGATTTCAAGACGAGGAAAAGCTATAACCTAAAACCACTGAAGATGGCTATCTCCCCATGGGAACATTCTCCTGCCCTTTCCCTTCGCTGGTCACTTCATTCGTCCTCAGACAATGTGAACTTGACTCTATTAGAGTCATCTGGGGGATGTATACCTATACATATTCATCGTGGGGAACATATACCTATACATATCTTTTTTTTTTTTTTTTGCTTTTGAGACAGGGTCTCGCTTTGTAGTTCAGGCTGGCCCTGAGCTCACTATGGTGCCTAGGCAAGCTGCCGCAAACTGAGCAATCCTCCTGTCTCTGCCTCCCGAGTGCTGGGATTACAGGCGTGAGCCACCACATCCGGCATTGTGGTATGCGGTGTTGATCTGCCCAGCATTATATGTGGTTACCGGGGATCGAACTCAGGACCCTGCGCTTGCGAGGCAGGCGCCAGAACCACTGAGCTAACCCTCCGGCCCCCTATCTAGACATATCTTGACTCCTGTTTTTTGCTGCTTTTTCCTCCCCTCCCTTCAACCCTTCTTCACCTATTTGCCGAAGCTCCTTCCATGTTTTTCCTTCACTTTTTTTCATCCCTTTTCCTTCCCTCCCCTTCCTTCCACCTTCTATCCTCCTCCCCATTTGAAAAAGTTCTCCCTACTTCCTAATATCCATCCTCTATTTAGCTCCTCATTTACACTTCAGATTTCTCACACAAGAGAAACAATATGATACTTAAACTTGTGTCTGATTTATTTCACTTAAGGTCTTGAAGTGCACTCTCCTAAAAATACCTCTAATTTGTCCTTCTTTATGGCATAGTAGTACTCCTTGGTTTCTGAAGACCACATTTTCTTCATTCATCAGTAGATAAGCACTTGGTCTGTTTCTAAGATGTAGCAATTATAAACTGTGCTGCTATAAACATGCATAAGCTTGTTGAGAAAAAGTGCCTTTGCGTTGCTTTTAAAGGAAACTATCATGGGAAGCTGTGTTTATTTAAGCCTACAAATTGTCTTGACAATTTTGACTTTAAGAACTATTGCTCAATTTTGAAAAGTGAAATTCAAGGGAAAGGAAAGAAAGAAAGAAACCTGCCTCATTTTTAGACACAAAAGCCCAAATCTTTTGCGGCTAACAATCCAGATCACATGAGTGTTTAGTCAAGTATTTCTGAAGTCTCAAATAAGAAGGAATCCAGAGAATCATGAGGACCTGAAAGAAAATCCCCCCTGCCTCCAGGGCTGTTTTAAAACCTTAAACAGCTCTATGAGAGGGAAAGTGAAATAGAATCAGATCATGACCCAGATTTTACAGATTTCAAAAAGCACATTTTTGTTGTTTTTAGTTTTTCTTGCATTTAACCTATCTTAAATCAGAAGTTATCGCCCAATTCACAGAACATCTTAATTTAGTTGACAGCATTTTTCCTTTTAAAAAGCATATTAAGAGGGGTCGGTGATTTAGCTCAGCAGTGCCAAGCCTGCCTCACAAGCGCAAAGTCCTGAGTTTGATCCCCGGTACTGAAAACATAAATAAAATAAAAAGGTATTAAGATGTAGCTCCGCAGCACTGCAACTGACTGGTAAGCACAAGGTCCTGAGTTTGATTTCTGGTACAGAAAAACAAAACAACAACAAGAAAAGTGTATTAAGAAATGGTCCTTTTTGCCAGGTGTGGTGGCAAATGCCTGTGATCCCAGCACTTAGAAGGCTGAGTCAGGAGGACTGTCATGACCTCAACTACAGCCTGGACTACAGAGGGACTTCAAGGCCATCCTGAACTGTATAGCAAGACCTTGTCTCAAACAGAAGGTGCTTTTTATTGTGGTCCATTTATAGAAACTAGACAGACAACAAATATGTTTCTAAACGAAAACAAAACAGTCTCAGCTTTGATGAAACAGGAGAATGTCTCGACATGACATGAAAAGAACCCATTTCAACAAGGAAATTTATACCCAGACTGCGTGTGAGGTGCTGGCTGGAGAACGGCCGACTGCGTGGAAGCAGCAAGCTTGGGAGAAATGTGTGGCCAGAGAGAGGTCGGGCAGCCCCCCAAGAGCAAGCGGATTGGTACTGTGACCCTGATCACCCGCTGCTGCCGGACCGGAGCGGCCACAGGAGGGAGGGAGACCGAGGCCCGCAGCGCCTGAGGCTGCTGAAGGGAAGAGCCGCCCGCCCGCTCCCGTCCCCAGCCGTCCCGGGGAAGGAGAGCTGGGCCAGCGGGGGCCGGAGAGCTCGACGCCGAGCGGACAGAGACGGGTGACTGTGTGGACGGGAGGCAGAGCGAACGGCGCTTACGCTTCAGAACCCCAGGGGTGACTGCGGCACAGCGGCCCGTGGCATCAGCCTCAGCCACATCGAGTTAGATCCAGGACAAGTTATTTCAGAGTGGAAAAAAACCCCTAAAAGCTCAGGGGTACAGCAGGAGGGGGCCGCCCCGCACCCATCAGCCTCGGAGGGAAACCTCAGTCCCAGGCACCTGCTTCTGGACCGGGACGTACAGTCGGGCTGTCTTGGGGGACGGGCAGCTGTAGGGCGTCGGGGATGCCAGCCCTCGGCCGGTTCGTGGAAAGAGCAGGCGGGAAGTGGGACCGTGGGGTGCTGCTGGCCAGAACCTCTCCAAGTTCGAGGGGACTGGGCCTCCCAGGGACCCATCGGATGGGGGCTGAAGGCGCCCCCCACGTTTGCAGAGCAGGGGGCCCCAGGAGAGCGTCCTGGAGCCAGTCCTCGGGCCTTCCCTCCCCGAGGACGGGCTTGGGCGTTAGGAAAAGTCCGGAGTACCTCAGTTGTGAGTAATTTCCTATTTATAACACTGAGGATAGCTGCTTTTGCTTTTATTTTTAGCATTCCAAAGCTTTCTTAAAACAATAACTTTTGGGGGCTGGGATTTAGCTCAAGCACATACCTTGAAAGCATAAGGACCTGAGTTTGATCTCAGTACCACCAAAAAAAAAAAAAAAATTTAACTTTTGACTAGAACTATCATCTTTTCATCATTTTTTAAGAATTTACTACCTTAAACTAACTTGACTTTCCTTTTGTTTTTGGGGGGGAGCTGTCCAAATGACACAACCAGGGCTTGTGCAGCGATGACCTCAGAGTCCTGTTGAGTCCCTGGCAGGGGCCGTGAGACCCGCCCACCAGCACCTGTCTCCACTGCAAACTGCTAGTCGGGATGGTTTATATTCCTCATTCAGTCATTAACAGGATATGGAGGGACAATGGTGGGGCGCATGTGCAGCCGGCGTGAGACCCCCCACCAGCGAGAAATGGACAGCTTGAATCACTGCAGTAGCTCTTTCCCGTGAAGGCATCTGTTATTTTTTAAATGAATGTAGAGCTTCCTTTTTATCTTTTTAGAATTAAAATCAGGCCATCATTTCCTCCTTACATTGGCCCCGCAGGGGAAAAACTGCCCACATGTCCCAAGCATGAAGAAGGCATCCAGCCTGCGGCCCCCGGAGTGACCCACATTAGCTCAGGGGTCTTGGACTCAGGAGACCTGGTCTCTTGTTCTCACGGGCCCAGGGGGACTGTGGTCTAACTTTCTGCCCCTTCAAGCTCCGACCTCCAGGACCCACAACAACCGGGACCTAGGCAGAATCTGAACACAGGGCATCAAGTCTTCTGAAAGCAGAGGCGGCCCCAAGTGGAACTTTCCACATCACATAAGAAGGGAAGTGAACACAAATTTCTCATGATCTCAGATGCTCTGGACACCAAAATCAAACCAAACTCACCTATTTTGGCACATTTTCATTATCAGGTGCTTAAAAAAGAAGAGGAAGAGAGCAAGAAAAAGAAAAGAAAAAACCCAGAGAACTATGTTTCCCTTAACATACAAATACTTCTCACTTCCTCTGGAAAAGTGCACAGTGGAATTAATTAGGTGGTCAGCCTGAACCTGCCTTTTGAGTCCAAGTCACGAGGTAACTGTCCATGTCACAAACAGATGATAACTGCTGATTTTTTTTTTTTTTTT
>PVIC010010416.1:30183-43563 GCA_004025085.1 Thryonomys swinderianus | reverse complement strand
TCAGGCTGGCCCTGAGCTCACTATGGTGCCCAGGCAAGCCGCCGTGAACTCAGCAATCCTCCTGTCTCTGCCTCCCGAGTGCTGGGATTACAGGCGTGAGCCACCACGCCCAGCATTATATGTGGTAACTGGGGATCGAACTCAGGTCCTTGCGCTTGCGAGGCAGGCGCCGGAACCACTGAGCTAACCCTCCGGCCCTGCATTAACTTATTTTTAACAGGATACTAAGTTCCTTCAACACAAACCAAGGTTAAATAATGAAAAAAAATAAGCCACTTCAAGAAATCAAGTCAATAAATGAAAAAATTCAGTAGAATGGTGTTACCTCAAGCTCATACAGTTACCAAGCTCTGGTGGAATCTGGAGAAGGTCATTATTTTGAAGGTCCAATGTCATCAAATTCTCCATCCTCTTCATTTTCTGAGGGTCCAGAGACCCAACCTGATTATTACTAATCAGAATTGTCTCCAGTGTGGGGATATGATACAGAACTTCCGGCAGAACTTTGAACCTATTAATACATGAACACAGTACCTGGAATCAGAAGAAAATCTTTCCCTAAAATAGATGATCTTAGAGGGCTGGGGATTTAGCTCAAATGGTACCACACCAACCTTGGATGCACAAGGGCCTGAGTTCGATCACCCGTACCGCCAAAAAAAAAAAAAAAAATAGATGATCTTAAATTTTATATCATCAAATACTTTCTTTAATATATTCTCTTTATATGCACTATAAGCCCTATATTCAAATTTTCCAAAAAAAAACATTAATTTTGGAAACCCTGCAATACATGCTGAGTGGACAGACTTGTAAATTACTACTGATTGCATAAAAAAAAATCAGACAAAAGTTCAGAATCAAGTCTCCCATGTTTTTCTGTTCACATTCAAGACAGAAGGAAATGGTCCTGAGATTCTCTACACAATGTTTTGATACAGCTATTTTCTCTTGAGTTCACTTTTGCTTCTTAGGATTCACTGCCAATCTACTGTGCAAATCTGAGAGCTGCATTCTACTCTGAATGAGTCCAAGTGTACTCTGGGTTCTTAAGAAGATGGCCGACCACAGATGCCACACAGCCCTCCTCCCTGGGTGGCTGAAGACAAGTGGCTGGCAGCTTCCGAGCCTCCTCTCAGCTAACAGGAACCCATAGGGGCACAGCTGGTGCAGTGCCTGCTGAGAAAACCGTGAGGCAGACAGCACAGAGTGGGCCGGGGAGAGCGTTCCACCAGTGGTCTCCTCACTGCCCACACTCTTTCCTTCTTGCGTTGTTTTGACGTCAAATGAAATACGGTCTTCAGACCCCACTAATCAAGAGAGCAGATGAACCAACTGACCCCAGGGAAGCTGTTCTTCACTCTCCTCCAATCCTGAGCGCCATACTTAAATAAGCTGATACTATCTGTTAACACGGAAGCCAGGGCTGGTATCTGCCACCTCCCCAGATATATTTAGCAAACAAAAAACAGATCCCTCAATTTATTAGTAAAAATTTTTCAATAATGGCAATAATGGTATTTTCCAAAACTGACAATAATGGTGTAATCTAACCACAAATAATTGAGCAAGCTGACCAGAAATTAAACGAGGTACATTTAATAGTACCACAGATTAGCTTCCTCACCATAATGATGAACAATAATACTATTATGTGGGTGAACTGGTTATCAGGATTGAATAACTGTATTTGAAAACCTTATGAGGGTTACCAAAACTGGTAAGATACTAGTATTTTTTTTTTTTTTTTTGAGACAGGGTCTCGCTTTGTAGTTCAGGCTGGCCCTGAGCTCACTATGTAGCCCAGGCAAGCCTCGAACTCAGCAATCCTCCTGCCTCTGCCTCCGGAGTGCTGGGATTACAGGCGTGAGCCACCACGCCCAGCACTGTGGTATGTGGTATTGATTGCTGGTGGGTGTGAGTCAACACGCCCAGCATTGTATGTGGTCACCAGGATCGAACTCAAGACCTTGTGCTTGCACTTGTGAGGCAGGCACCGGAACCACTGAGCTAAATCTCTGGCCCTAGATACTAGTATTTTTATTAAATTGGTACTAGAATCAATTTTCATCAAAGTGAGCAACATGACACAGTTGTTAAGAGCCCAATTTTTGGAGTGAATCACCTAGATTTAAATTCCTGCTTCATTTACGTTACTAGCTAGGTACTTACTAGCTAAGTAATTCCCTTAGGGGAATTATTTAGCCTCTTGTCTTGGATATTTTTTTTTTTTTTTGAGACAGGGTCTCACTTTGTAGTTCACGCTGGCCCTGAGCTCACTATGTAGCCCAGGCAAGCCTCGAACTCAGCAATCCACCGGTCTCTGCCTCCCCAGTGCTGGGATTACAGGCGTGAGCCACCACGCCCGCTTGTCTTTGATTTTTAAATAGGGATAATAACAGAATGTCCTATATAAGATAAGCTAGGTTGAATACAGTCTCAGTTAGCACCCTCAGATACTAAGTGCCCAATGAATACTTGCTGTTCTTAGATTACCTATAGCTATCTTGATAATGTTTGCAGAAAAACATCTAAGTTTCAGTTAGCTGCAGTTTACACCTCCACTCTCACGGCCACTCTGCACCCGTCTCTTCAATTCTAGACTCAGCACATGGAGCTGCTCCAGTCCCTCAGGCACACTCTGCTCTCACGTGGGTGCCGTGCCTGGGATGCCTGCACACGTGCTTGGCAAATGCCAATTTTCAAGCCTTGATTTCCATGCTGCCTCCTCTGCCTTCAGGTGATTTCAGAACACACCTTCACCAATATGCAAGCTTCCATTAAACAACGATATTTACCTATTTGTATATATTTTTCTTTCCACTGGACCACGGGGTTCTCAAAAATGGTATAAAAATTCTGCTAGATATCCAGTGTGAGAATTCTAAGCAAGCAACAACATTTTCAGTACTACAAAGAATTAAATGAAAATAAAATCTGCCTACTGAAACAGTAAAAGGACAGGGTCTTTATTTGGCTCTTTTAGTTGTTTTCTCAAGAAGAAACATATATTTTCTACAGAATGACGGGAATGACTATGTTTTGTCTCTTACCTATTAAAGGAAAGATTGATCATTTGTAGTCTTATCAACAATTTCATTTCTTCAGGCAAAGAATTTAAAAAATTGTTCCTAAAAAGGAAATAAAAATAGATGAATTACAATGTTTGAAAATTTCTACAACTTTATTTATAATTAAAAGTTCAAAGAGAAAAAAAACACACAGCTGAGTTTGTGACTATGTGATCTGATGCCATTAAGGCTGAGTTCCGAGAATTCCCATGCTCTCAGCTCACTCAGGGGAGCCCGCAATGGAACCAACTTCTGGAAAACAGATACAACAGGGCAAACAGCGGAAATTAACCCCAAAGGCCTTCAAACTGAGTTCAGCAATGTTCGTCATCTGGGTCCTTCAGATCATGTTTATTATGCTATGTGAAACAAATATCCTCTTGAGGTTAATACAGATGTCTTCTAAAGAGATATGAAATTCTATTCCACAAAGAAACGAAAATTTACAGGAAGTTAAGGAGATTTTATGTGGTTACAACCTTGGATCTTTCTACTCAGCAGGTATTGAGTCATTTCTAAATTTGGAATTTCATTTGTACAATGGTTTCTTTTTGGTACCAGAGATCCATCTAACTCAGGACCTTGCATTTGCAGGGCAGGTGCTGGAACCACTAAGCTAAATCCCCAGGCCCCACAATGCAATTTGTTTATAAAGAACTTACAGTGAAACAGAAATATAGAGAATCTTATTCCTTATTAAAAGGTTTAGGGAGCACTGTTTGAAGATAGGTCAATGGTAAGGCAGAATTTTAGAGGCAACTACTAAGAAGAGGAAATGTGATAAAATTATTTGCATCTAGATTATTTTTTTCAGTATCTATTAAAGCTAGTAAGTCATAGTTGCTATGGTGTTGGGGATTTTGCTCAGTGGATCCTGCACCTCCCTCACAAGTGCAAGGTCCCAAGTTTGATCCCTGATACAAAAAGAAAAAAACTAAAAAGTCATAGTTTCTATAATGCAACCTCTATATTTTTATTTTCTCTGTACTTTTCTACAACTGCTGTCTGATTTCTACTGACTAACACACAGTTGATCAGTTTTTGAGTTCCAAGAGCCTCATACTTAACTCTGTCAGACATGAAAGTAACTTGTGGTCACTAAGCCCAGTCAATAGAGATGTGGCTCACAGAAGGACTGCAAGGTCCATGCACAAAAGTGACCACCTGATGTGGGAGATCCTTAAAGAGCTGTCACACTTCTGGCTCCATCGCTGCAAACTGGACCTGTTTAAACAAATTACCTGTGCAGAGCCTAAATCTCAGTTTCCTTTCTTTTCACTGGCAGTCAGTGTTCTATATCTGTATATTCAACGAGGCACTTCCCAGTCTACAAGGTTCCCATCAGGGAAGGTGCCAAAGCTGCTGGGCCGCACAGGGCTGGGCCAGATTTACATGATTTACTTTCAGGAAAGAAACAATACAAAGGCAGTTCTTCTCGTGTTGTGGTTTTGCCTATGCCTTAATTTAAAGAATATGATAATAATTTAAATAATACTGTCTTATCACTTAAACTTCTTACAAATGACAAATGTTTCATTAAAGTCTTTACTAAATATTTTAGATTTCTGCTCAAATACTGTTAATTAGCAAAAGGCCAGTTTCCACACCCATCTATGGGCAAATTAAAGACAAGATATAATTTTTAGAAAGTCAAGCAACAATAATAATAAATACCTGAGATCTAAAAAAGTCAATTTTTGAAGCATGCATAATTCCATGGAAACAAAGGAAAGCTTATTAAAACCGAGATTGACATCAGATGCCGTCTCCTTTAGTTCCACAATCCTGAAACAAAAGTCATCTTGAAATGTGAGCTCTGAATTCCCCGTCACAACTTCAAACTGTCAGTGCACAAACAGATCATTGGAAAATCCTCTATTATTTCTGCTGTGATTTTTTTTGTATCTTCTACTTTTCACAAAAACTGCAGTTGGATATATAATTAATAAAAGTATTTTTTTTAAAAATAGCCTTACTGGGCCGGAGATTTAGCTCAGTGGTTCCGGCACCTGCCTCGCAAGCGCAAGGTCCTGAGTTCGATCCCGGTAACCACATAGAATGCTGGGCGTGGTGACTCACGCCTACCAGCAATCAATAGCACATACCACAGTGCTGGGCGAGGTGGCTCACGCCTGTAATCCCAGCACTTGGGAGGCAGAGGCAGGAAGATTGCTGAGTTCACGGCGGCTTGCCTGGGCTACATAGTGAGCTCAGGGCCAGCCTGAACTACAAAGCGAGACCCTGTCTCAAAAAAAAAAAAAAAAAAAAATAGCCTTACTGTAGAATTTTTATTTTCCAAGAATTTCTATTTGCCCTCCAGTGCATGCTGACATTTAAGTTTAAAGCCTATTCTGTATTTAAACATGCTGGCAAAAAACAGAAATAAAATCTAGGTAATTTTTGTACTTTGTTAATATCTCAAATCCATAAACCAAAGTTTTATATATGTATCTATACCAACTCTCTATAATATCTTCAGATAGTATAATGCTATCTCCATCTAGTTACCTCAAGAATATTTTAAAAATATATCTACATTTTTCATGCTTTATCCAAACTATCTTTAGTCATAATTAAAAGAAAACATGGAATTAATTCCCAGGTTTGGTAAGTGTTACCACTAAACAGCTGAGGGTAAAGACTTAAAGAGAAACAATTAAACATTTCTAAGGGAGCCTAATCAAGCTTAGCAGTTTTGGTTACAGTATTAATATGACCTATCAAAAAAACTTAAACTACAACAAATCACTTTTAGCCTATCATATTAGCAAAAAAAATGAATGAAAGGATACCAAACATTGGCAGAAGATGCAGGGGAGGAAAAAATGAACTTCAAAGTGTAAGGGGATAAATCTTTTCTGAAAGTTATTGGCTGTATCCATTAAAAGGAATACTGTTTGACTTAGTAATCTTTCTGGAAATTTGTTCTAAAGAAACAACATTTTACTTATCATTACAATCAATATTGTTGGATATCATTAAATTAGTTCTCTATACAGGTAAATACTTAAGGCAAATAAAGCATTCAAGATAAAAATTATAGGGCTGGAGATTTAGCTCAGTAGTTCCTGCCTTGCAAGCACAAGGTCCTGAGTTCAATCCCTGGTAACCACATACAATGCTGGGCGTGGGGACTCATGTCCACCAATAATCAATACCACGTATCACAGTGCTGGGCGTGGTGGCTCATGCCTGTAATCCCAGCACTCTGGAGGCAGAGACAGGAGGATTGCTGAGTTCCAGGCTTGCCTGGGCTACATAGTGAGCTCAGGGCCAGCCTGAACTACAAAGCAAGACCCTGTCTCAAAAGAAAAAAAAAAGATAAAAATTACATGTATAAACCGGGCGTGGTGGCTCACACCTGTAATCCCAGCACTCGGGAGGCAGAGGCAGGAGGATTGCTAAATTCAAGGCTTGCCTGGGCTACACAGAAAGCTCAGGGCCAGCCTGAACTACAAAGTGAGACCCTGTCTCAAAAAAGAAAAAAAAAAAAATTACATGTGTAAGTTCAAGTCAGGAATAGCTTGAAATAAAACATCACTAAGCACAGTTCTTCAGTGATAGGACTTTGCCTGATATGTTTCTTCACTTGATCCAAAATTTCATGAATCTATGTTTCTATAAAGAAAACTGGTGAGCTGGGCATGATGGTTCACGCCTGTAATCCCAGCACTCGGGAGACAGAGACAGGAGGATTGCTGAGTTCAAGGCTTGTCTGGGCTACATAGTGAGCTCAGGGCCAGCCTGAACTACAAAGCAAGACCCTGACTCAAAAAAAAAAAAAAAAAAAAGAAAACTGGTGAAAAGTATGACGTCTATTTTTTTAAAAAAATGTAAAGAAATGAGAAGTGTTTTGCATACTCTAAAACAAAGTATGACTTTACTTGTCCTTTTTCTTTGGCCTTTTAAATTCTAAAAATAAAGTGACAGCCATGGTAACACAGTAACTTCGTTTAGAATAAGAAGCAACACATTGTGTAACCCAAAGAGAAAGTACTTAACAGAGACCTCTCTTAGGTAACTTCATTGTTAGTATCAATTAACTTGTTTGATCCATGCCCCAAAGCTAACCTATCCTGAGAGCAAGTCTAAATGCCCAACTTTTCCCTAAAAATACCCTCCCAGCCGCACCACAAGAGAAAACCAGACCATGGACTGGCTCTCCCTCTCTCTGCAATGGTTGCTCTTAAAGTTACCATCTTTCAAAGCCTGTAATCCTCAAACTATGCTCTATAAATAGAATACATCTCATAGTTTTCCAGACTTTAAAAAAATTGTTTGGCAGTCATATGAAAGTCATTTTATTTCCTCAGTATATCCTCCGCCGCCACCTCCTCATTTTCCCCTTCTTTTAACTATTTGAGTGCTTACTAAGTACTGGGCCTGGATAAATGCTATGTTTGGACTATGCCATCTAACTTAATTCTTATAAAAAAATATTGCTACTGCTCCTACTTTACAAGTGAAGAATCTAACAGCAGCTAGTCAGCATGTCCTAAACTACAGCTTAGTGTATCTGGGGCAATACAAGCAACTGAGTCCAAGCCCATATTCTTGTGCTTATGCAGAGTAGTAACTGCTAGGTTAGGTGTCAGCTTTACATGGATAGACTTCGGGTTCCTGCCATAACTCACTGGCATAGGGCCTGAAATGAAAATTTCTATTAATACACAAGGATCTGTAATTGGGCTGTGTCCACAATCTTCCTCTAACATTTCACTATACAGGGAAAGTAACTTAGTATTTTTAATAACTCTAATATCTCTTTTCCAAGTTCACAATGTAAAGAAGACCAAGTTTTAAGTCTCCTGTATACCTCTCAGGACAAACAAGACATTTTGCTATATTTTTCTAATATTAAGAATTCAGGAAATTTAACATGTACCTTCCAATTAAAGAGCCATGAAAAATAATTTTCTTGAAACTATCATACAGACACAACTGAGAATGAGTCACCCCTTAATAAAACCACATCACGAACACTTCTTACCTTTTTGGGATTTCACACAGCTGGTTCTTACTGAAGTTAATAGAAGTGACAATGTTGCTTTTTACTGCATCAAACACTTCATCAGGAATCAAAGTTGTTTGCTTATCACTAAATGAAAAGTGGTTTAAACGTAAAATACTATTAGCAATCCAGAAAGATAGGCTAATTACTCACTATTAAAGGCCTAAAGGTTTTGTAACAGTTTTCAAGTTAGCTGACTGTGATACTCTGTAAAGAATGCCGGTAAAATTTACCCAAGCCAAGGCACCCTGGCACATCACACTGTGTACACTCCATGCATTCACAAACTCAGTGTGAATAAAAACCAAGATTGCCAGGTGTACCTGCTCACGCCTGTTATCCCAGCACTCAGGAGGCAGAGGCAGGAGGATTGCTGAGTTTGAGGCTTGCCTGGGCTACACATAATGAGTTTAGAGCCAGCCTGAACTATAAAAGAAGACCCCGTCTCAAAATAAACAAACAAACAAGCAAACAAACAAATAAAAAAACCAAGATACTTGCAGAGTCCAGGAAACCTTCAAGTCATAGTGCAACTAAACAGCACATTCCTCTACTTCCGACTTGGCTTAAATTTCTAATTTCAAAAGCTTCTGTTGCCCTTTCTCTTAAAAACTCAGAAGGAAAACTTGCCACCCTTCTTTGTGTCCTACAAGACACCAAGCACCTTCAAGAGCTCATCAGCACACTAGTCTAGTCTAGGTTAGACACACAGACCAATTTCTCCCCTCTTCAGTATGTGACAAAGGGGACAGAGCATTGTACAAGACTAAACTACCCTAGGACTATCTATCATTAATGAGCTTTGTAATTTACCTACTTGAAATTTCAGTACTTTCAAATTAGAATCTGAAGAGGCCATCATTATTATTTTATGACACATCTTTTGCAAATGTAAACATATATATTTTATTAACATTTCCAGTAAGATTTCAATGCATTTAATATTAAGTGAAAATATAAAGCCCTCTCAATTTTCAGATTATCAATTTGTTAATATTATAATTAGCCATTATCTTTACATTCTTTTATATACAATGATTAATACCCCACACAACATCATCCTCTTTAAAACTTTCAGGTTGATAATTCGGTTACATTTTAAATAAAATATTCCTTTTAGTTGCCTGAGAGAAGTAAGTACAATAAAGTTAGAATTCAAGCTCCCTAAAATGTAGCTTTATTATTTATGTTTTATAATATCTAGGCTTTGTAAAAATTGGGAATGGTATCCCAACTAAAACTGGCAGCACTTCTTGATGAGTTTTTTCGTATCATTAACACAAGCCTAACATATGATAAATGACCGAGCACAGGGCTTGGTGTTAAGTAAGGACCCTGTGAGTGGCCTCCACTTGGGAAGCAGAGGATAAGGACATAAGAAACTCTCAGCCAGGACTCCGAGGGCAGGAAAGGAGTCAGTGCCCGGATCACCGTGCTCATGGCAGTCACGGCAGCTCGCATGGAACACAATCCTCACTACACTCCGCAAACATCCACTGAGTAAACAGCCAGGCACACTGGACATGCACTGCAGAAGACACAATGTGTGCCCTCGCTGTATGAGAAGATGAACGCAAGCACAGGTCAGGGAAAGGCAGACTATGCAGGTGTGGCAAAAAGCACTCGAGATAATTCCTACCAAAACGGTATAGGCTCAAGATCAGACAGCAGCGACGGCTGCCTAGATTTCTGTGTGAACTAGTCACCTGTCTGTCTGACTTGTGCTCTGTTCTTCCCTTTCCTTTTCCCTCACTTTCCTCCCTTCTCCTTCCTCTCCTGTGCATTCCTTGCATCCCCTCCCTGTCTCTTCTCTAATATTTTCATTGGAGATGGCATCCCACTTCATCACTAGCCGCACAAGCTGAGCTCAAACTTACAATGTTCCTGCCTGCACCTCCCAAAGTGCTAGGGTGACTAACACACCTGGCTTGAATCTGCAGTCTTTTCTATTTTCATTTCAGTGTCTATACATGAAACAATCACAGAATGCCTTGACAGTGCTGCTTCTGTTTACTCTTGTTGTTTTAATACCCAAAGCATATTAGAGTACCTTCAGTCCTTGCATAGCTATCTCCTGTGCCTAATTTAATAACTTCTGTAAGATACAAAAATAACAGGATTCTGGCTCAATTTGTCCACTCACATAACTATTTCAGCGTTAATGTCTGAGCTATTAAAACACACTACAAGTATGACATATTATTTAAATTATATACCTCTTAGTCAAATATATCATCAACTAAATGATACTTGTTTCTTTATTAACAACTCACCCTCTCTAAAATTTTCTCTCAATGCTGATTACTGAACTAGAGAATTTTTTTGTTTGTCTTGTTTTGTTTTTTGTTTTTTTTCTTTTTTCTTTTTGAGACAGGGTCTCGCTTTGTAGTTCAGGCTGGCCCTGAACTCACTATGGTGCCCAGGCAAGCTGCCGCGAACTCAGCAATCCTCCTGTCTCTGCCTCCTGAATGCTGGGATTACAGGCGTGAGCCACCACGTCCGGCCTTGTGGTATGCGGTGTTGATTGCTGGTGGGCGTGTCTCCACACCCAACATTATATGTGGTTACCGGGGATTGAACTCAGGACCTTGTGCTTGCGAGGCAGGCGCCAGAACCACTGAGCTAACCCACCGGCCCTGTTTTGTGGTTTTTTAAGGCAGGGTCTCGCTTTATAGTTCAGGCGGGCCCTCAGCTCACTAAGTAGCCCAGGCAAGCCTAGAACTCAGCAATCCTCCTGTCTCTGCCTCCCAAGTGCTGGGATTACAGGTGTGAGCCTGGCACTGTGGTATGTGGTATTGATTGCTGGTGGGCTGAGTCACCATGCCCAGCATTGTATATGGTTACCAGGGATCGAACTCAGGGCCTTGTGCTTCAAGGCAGGTGCTGGAACCCCTGAGCTAAATCTCCGGCTCTGAACCAGAAAATTTTAGTAGCAATATGTTCATTCTTCCATTCTTTGGAATAAAATGTTTGCATTATAAAATATTTCAGTACTAAGGCCATCACCAGTCTCTCAGGCATAACAAATCATATGAAGAATAGATATTTAAGTTGATTATACTTTTATTTCATCACTGTTTTCATAGTTGCTATTATGCTAAGTTAAGTACTTCAGTATTTTTCTTACCAACTGTACTTTTTTGACAAAATTTCTTCTAAGTTGTGGTGTGTTTTGTAATGTTCAGTACAGTGAAATCCGTACCTGTAGTCTAGTAATTTTAGTGTGACAAGAGCATGCACATTGACCCTGGACTCGCTCGGCAGTGTCATGGCTGTGGCCTCAGGAGCACAGTCACTGTGGCTAGGCCCGTCATCTGGAAAAAGACAGGCATACAGTAAAACCAGCATCCGGCTGGGCACTTTAACAATTCCCAATGCAATATGCAAACTGCACGAATTCTAGATATTACTGATAAGAATGGATTCAAACATGTACTTTATCCCCAATAATTAAAATATCACTCAGGAACATAATAAAAAAGTAAAAGTTCTACTGTATGACTTCAAACCTAAAAGCAAGTTTACCAGGAAGAAAGAATTTTCACTGAACAACTCTACTAAGAAACAATGACAGGCAATCCTTCCTCTTAAGTGATAAAGCAAACAAAGTCAAGTCATTTAAAAGAATTTGTTAATAGAGGGGAAAAAAACACTTTCCTCAACTGCCTACCACATAATATGTGTATCTTTTCAGCTTAGGGTACAATGAATATAGCCATACAGCAATATGCATAGCCAAGCTTTTAGACATTGTATGTATGAAGATTATGCTTAAGCACCTCAGGCTTCAGTTGCAATAGGTACTTTCCTACCATGCCATGCATGCATACTTACATTTTTATTTTGCTTTTTGAGACAGGGTCTCGCTTTGTAGTTCAGGCTGGCCCTGAGCTCACTATGGTGCCCAGGCAAGCCGCCGCGAACTCAGCAATCCTCCTGTCTCTGCCTCCCGAGTGCTGGGATTACAGGCGTGAGCCACCACGTCCGGCATTCATACTTACATTTTTACACATCAACCATCTTATTAAACTCCAGGAACTACCACTGTAGACACACACACACACACACACACACACACACCACACCCACCACCCTCTGGGTTTTGGGGCAGGTTTGGAGGGGCACAGAGGGCGCCACAGCTGAAGGAGAAGCCCCCAACCTGGACGCTCCGGAGTCAGTCCGGCGCTCTGCAGGCTGCCGCCGTGGGCCTCGCCCACCTTGCTATGGATCTCTCCTGGGTCTGGGAGGTGGGGACTACTGCCCAAAAGAGCAAGGGGTCTCCAGCTGTTGGTGCCAGAAAGGGCAAGGTCACAAACGGTCTCTGGGCTCCAGACCACACAGGGAGTGCGCAAAGCACAGGGACAGAATCTTCACATCACAGGGAATGCAACAAGCTTCCAGGCGGCGGGCGGACCAAGGGTGGTAGAGGCCCAGAGGACCTGACCAGCTCCACCTGGCAAACATCAACATCAGGGAGCTTCTACCTCATTATCCAGCACAAGAAGCAAAGAAGGTACACAGAAAAATCACAAATTACATGTCAGAAGGGGCGGGGTATTGTGGTGGGTGCTGTGTATCTAGGAGAGGTCAGGACTCAGGAGGAACACAGCACTGAGATGTGGGAAGCAGACCCTTCTAGAGGAGACTCTTTATAGGCCTGGAGATCTGCACTGGGTGCTGCACCAACTAGCAGTTTGCGAGATCTGCACTATACCAAACAGTGCTGCCCAGCTCCCAAGATGATCTGCGACCTCTGGATCACTGCACTGGGATGCCTGATCAAAGAAGTCTTATGATAACCTCTGGCCCAGAGTCACCTTCCCTTGCTCATTCTATTAGGAGTTTGCTGTTCTTCCTCTAATACAATCTCTGCGTGACTTACTGACTGCATCAATGTTTAGTGATTAAATAAAATGACAAAGAGAAGTAACTTCTCAAGAATAGGAAATAGGGAAGTATTATTCTAAGAGACAAAGACTTGTGCCTTGAGAGCCTGGGCCAGTCTTTAGCATAAGATAAGAAACTTGCAGATCACCTGGGGAGAAGTTTTAGGAGCAGAGAGCACATTCCGGGAAGTTTTTAAGTACTCTCTGCCAGATAAAGTTATCTTTGTATTTTGAGTTCCTGTAGATTTAGATTCTAATCATGCTAAACCTATATGTTAACCACTAACTACATTGTCCATTGAAAGCCTTGCACGTAAGCACTGTAGCTAGAAATACTATAAAAGAGCACTGAAGAATAAACTCAGGGCCTGCTCAGTACTGACTGAGAGGTCCTCCCGAGCCCATTTTCCTG
>PVIC010010416.1:0-30083 GCA_004025085.1 Thryonomys swinderianus | reverse complement strand
TCTTAATCCGCGCCCCTAGACTTCACGACCCTGCTGTTTTGTCCGGCTGGCTCCCGCACTGAGATGAGGCCCACAGTCTGTTTACCAGGCTCCAGCCAATTTGGAAGGGTGAGACCCACCATCCTACACCATTTCTTTAGTCAACCCCCCCTCTTTTACTACATAAATGGTGAGGACCATCTATTGCTCAAACCTAACTAGGAGCAAACCTGGGTCTGGTTCTGATGAAAACATATTTATTCCTGGACCCCATGAGCTGTAACTAGCTTCTATTCTGGGATGGTCACAGTGCCAGTGCCAGAACCTGTCTTGACACAGCCTGCCTTGGTCCCACAGCGCAGAAGCTGTGTGTCCAAATGCTGTTCATCAGTACACATTCCAATAGCACTGAACACCTGATACCAAGGTACGTAATTTATGCCCAATTCACGGCCCATCTCCTGCAGTTCCATTAATAAATTACCATAAACTTAGTAGATCTTAATTTATTTACGATGCCGGGGACTGACCCAAAGCCAGGTGCTCCTGGCTGACCAGATCTGGCCACTAGCTCCCAAAAGCCAACAGAAGTGACAGTGGATAGGAAAAAGGCTTGCCCAGTGTGGCCACATGGAAGGCAGAGCCGAGCTCTTCGCCTGTGGTGAATCAGAGCTGTTAGCAAGAGCAGCCTCAGTCCCTGCTACTTTGTGAGTTCACAGCTGAGGTCAGAAGCCCTCTCGGGGCTCCCTGGGTTAAAAGCCACCTTTCCAGGGTCTGCTTTCGTTGGGAAGAACATCTCCCCTCCTGCCCAGTGTCCAGAAGCCACAGTCCTCAGTCTGCTGCCGCCTTCTTCCACCATCAAGACCAGCACCACGAGCTCTCCTTGCGCTCAATCACGCGATCTACTCGTCTGGGCCTCTGGGCTACTTGTAAGAACCCTTGTGATTTTACTGGGTCAACACACCTAACCCTAACAATATCTGCACCGTGAAGTCAGCTGCTCACGGGCACAAGGGCGCGTGGCTGCCATCTCAGCATTCCAGGGGCGGATGTTGAAAGGTCGCTGCTGCTCTGAGACCAACCTAGACTGTTTTTTGGGGGCCTCAAGGCCAGCCTGGACTATACTGTGAGACCAGAAAGATCTTAAATAACCAAACTAAAATATAAGTTAATGAAATTAATTAAGCTTAAGTGTTATGACATATTGGGTAAAAACCTCTGCCTTGGTCCACTTATGCTACTGTAATAAAACACTACAGGGTAACTTATAAACAATAAAAATGTCTTTCTGGAGTCTGCAAAGTCCAGAACTACTGGCATGCATCTGGTGAGGGACGTGGCCTGTGTCTTTGCACACTGAGGACACCAGGAGGGGCCTTGAGCTCTTTTCTTTCGGGACATGGACCCCACTCACGGGGCATTCGTGGCTTCTGGGACAGAAGGTGCCCCGCGGGCTCCCGCACGCAGGCGGACTCTGGGACTGGTGGACTGGTCTGCAGTGGGCAGCAGCACAGTGCTGAGGGGGTGGGGCCTGGTGAGTGCTTGGTACCCGGCCGGAAGGCAAGTCCCGGCTGCTCCCTTTTCTGCTCCTGGCCCAGTGCTGCGAGCACATTTGCGCGCTACACCTGGGGCCAGCTGCCGGCTGCCAGGACCGCACAGTGATCCAGCGCCTCCTTCCGGGGCTGAGCACCCGCTCTCTGGGGCCCTCCACAAGAGTAAGTTCCAGTGCCGCTTCCAAGAGGGCACCACCGTGAGCGGCCCATCCAGGAGCTGGGGAGACCAATGGCACTGCCGTGGAAGTGGGCCACATGCTCGCCCATAAACTGGGGAGGCTCCAGAGCCTGTACCCTGAATGCCACGAAAGAGATAAAGGCGGTCTCCACAGCTCTTCCCAGGCCCTGCACTTCAACTTCAAGCACATGCTTGGAACTTATCACAGCCCGTCACCTGTGCAAGATTTGCAGTCAGACAGCTAGATTTTTGCAAGCCTCACATCCAGTCCCTCAGAAGATTATTTTTAAAACAATGAAGACATAATTTTTAATTATAGTCCACTGATATTTCCCTAGGCAACTGATTTTACCCGGAGGAAAATGAGTACACTGGAGCCAGAGCACTGAAAGTCTGTGATGACCACTACGAGTTATGAGTACTATGTGCACGAGTCAAGTGCCACAGGGTGGAGTTCTGGTCCTCCGCGGCGAACTGTCCCTCTACGAAGGCCACATGTCCTGTGGCAGACGCACAAGTGCAGGCCCAAGTAACGCTACATCTAAAAACAACCGCGAAGGCCACTGTCTGGGGGACCAAGCTCGGCAATACCTCGCAGGGAGGCAAGGCCTGCCAGGCTCAAGCTTCCCAAGTGCTAGTCCAAGATCACCGGGCCCTTCACGTGGGTCCATTGCAGCACAGGAAGTGCCAAGCATGTGCCCTGGGCCGAGGCGGCCTGCTCCCTCGTGGAGGCCAGGAAGGAAGGGGAGGGCCGAGGTTCCAGAGGTTCATGTCTCCTCTTGGGGCGCAGCCCAGGACAGGACTCCCACAGGAGGCGCCACCTCTCAAGGTCCCACAGCTCCCATGGGGCAGCCAGGGAGCGAGCTAACATGGGGTGCAGGACGGACGGCTGAGACCCCCACAGCAGCACAGCGCGAGCCCTCGCTGAGTGCTTACTTCTTATCAGAAGTCAAGTCACGCTCCTTAAAGGAGGGCCAGCTCTTCACTTCTCTGCAAGTTCAAAGCTAAGGTCTATTTGAAATCTGACTATGCATAAACACAAGTCCTCTTCGCAGGATTACTGCCAGTATGAAAACTTAGCGAACACATGCTTTGAAGACTTGAGCTCAATTATCTTGAAGTCCAAAGAACTCGGGCTAGATTTGAAGTGTGCCCACCTGTACAAAGCAGGGCAGGAAGGGGGTGAATGTCAGGAAAATGAACACTCGGTGGAAGAGGCGATCAACAACCTAAAAGGTTGTAAACAGAAGTCACTTTCTCTCAGGCTTTGAGCAGTGGTACATTTCTCTTCCATTAATTTTTTTAAAGCTGGTAAACTAATTTTTTTTAAATTTCTAAACTTAAGGAATGAAAGCTAGCCTTTTTGTGCATTTGGCTTTTGCTTGGCTTCTCTTTGGTTTGTTGTTCTATTTGAAATAATTTTCTCCACCCCAAACATAAGAGAACAAAGGAGAAAGAGAAAAAGAACAGAACACAGTGCATCAAGGGCCGAGATGAAAGCATGCGAAAAACAGAAATTAGGAGCAAAACATACCCCGACATTTGGTCGGTGGGGTTGAAAGTAGTTTCAGTGCCAGTCTCCCTGGCTTTTGTTTTCCAGATGGATATGTATTTCCCGGGGGGGAGGAGGGAGGACGCGATGGGGAGAGGAAGTAAAATTGCCAAGGCGTGAGTTGTACGCATGCCCGCTGCCCCAGGACGGCTGCAGGATTGGGCATCGGAAGCCCAGCCTGGAAGGAGCATGATTCCCAGAGGTCACCTTGTACCAGGGTGGCAGGAGAAGCCCTGCCAGACAGCTTCCCAGAAAACCGGCACAATCTGTAAGAGGACACCAGCAGCGGCGGCAGCAGCAACAGGCCATTTAATCCCTCTGGACATGACGAAGAGCACACCGCACAGGAAGACACATTTGTAGAAAAACTCCACACAGACTCGATGCGATGCCGCGCATTCCAGCCAAGCCTGCTCCGTCCTCCTCTCTCCAAGCTCAGAGGGGCAGATCCCTCAGTGCAGACCGTACAGTGGAGAGCACAGGACTTCCGCATCCTGCAGCTCTCCTCCTGGAAGGAGGGGGTCTCACCCGCCCCAGCAGACCCTGCTCAGTCTAAATCCCGCTGGCAGGGCCTAGGGTGAGCTCCTTTCTCCCACCCAGTTCCCTGCCTGCCCCTTGGTGCCATGGGGCCCAGAGAGCTCAGTCCCCAGCAGGTGGGTGTCACTCAGCCAAGGGCCTGGCAGAGCTTCTACAGAACTGGGAGCTTTCAACACAGGGTTGTGGAAAAAGAGCAAAAGTGAAGGGATTCGGGTAGCACGTGGACAAGCAGCTCAGGGAGAGAGGCAGTGGGTGAGCGAGCAGGGCTCTGCGGTTACAGCCATCAGGAAGAGGCAGTCCAGAGAGGGCAACCTTAGCCCCAGACAAAAAGCAAAACCTATGCCGGGTGTGGTGGCTCACGCCTGTCATTCCCAGCACTCAGGAGGCAGAGGCAGGAGGATTGCTGAGTTTGAAGCTTGCCTGGGCTACAGGCAAGTGAGCTCAGGGCCAGGCTCAGCTACAAACTGAGACCCTGTCTCAAAAAAGAAAAGAAAAGAGCCCACCCTGGGAAAGAGCTAACTCTAGCAGCAAAGTCAGCCTTAGAGATGCAAAGGTGAGCACAGGGCAGAAAGACAAAAGGTGGGGATGAGAAAAGACACCATAACTATTCTTTGGGGAAGAAGACTTTTCCCAGGCCTGCTCACAGCCTAGCAGCTCCTCTCCACCTCCAAACTTAAAAAAAAAAAAAAAAAAAAAAAAAAAAAAAAAAAAAAAAAAAAAAAAAAAAAAAAAAAAAAAAAAAAAAAAAAAAAAAAAAACACAAAAAAACACACACAAGAAAAATGGTTCCTTTTATACTCTTTAAACTCATGTCCTTTAAAACAAACTCTTACAACTGCCCATTGGTAGAAGGCCCAGACAGAAAAAGCAGACTTCCTCCCCTCTCTTGGGCCATGGCCAAGAGCTTGCACTTTTTTTTCCAGTAAACACTCTCCTAAATTCCTCCTTTTGTCCTCACATTCATTCTTCAAATTGGGAAACAAAAAACTCTAGTTTCCACGGGATGAACTGTGGCACTGAGCGTCACACGGGAGGCGGCTCCTGCTCGGTGCTGATTCCACCACAACTCTGAGCACATCTCCATCACTGTCAGACAAAATACACTTTGCAATAAGATAGTTCGTCAGGATTATAACAAAATTAACCAAAAACTATTACAAGTAAGTGAAAGGATGTCAAAAGAGAAATAGAATACTTTGAAAGATGATAGATTCTATGGAAGCATATAAGCAGCAGTACTTGCTCGCAAATTTATAGTTACTAATGTCTGTATATAAAAAAAGGGAACAGTTCCAATCAATAACATAACTTCCAATTTTAAGAAGCTGGAAAAAGAAAAGCGAAGATAGTAAGTATAATATAAATGGTAACCAGACTGGAAGTTAATGAAACAGAACTGAAAAATAAAAAAGATCAATCAAAATGAAATCTGGTTCTTCAGAAACCTCAACAAAATTGACAAATCATTAGCTAACCTTACAAATGTAAAAAGCACAAACTGAAAAACTGCATGCCACCAAATGATATCATTTGGATAAAAGGGGCAAATTCCTAGAAAAATAAAAATAATCAAAATTGACTTAATAAGAAACAATGTAAGCATATCTATAACACATAGAAAGTACTCAAAGAAACCAGCCACAAAGAAAAATCCCAGTCCTACATGGTTTCAATGCTGAATCTTACCAAATATTCAAAAAATTAATATTACTTCAAAGATTCCTTGAAAAAAAAGTGAATATTTACCAAATCTCATTATTTTGAGGTCAATATTAGTGATAATATAAACAAAAACATATGTAGAAAATAAAATAACAGGTTAATAAGCTTTATGCCTATTGACATAAAAATCCTCAATGAAACAGTAGCAAAACAATCTCTTTTTACATACATATAGCATTACAGAACAAAGATGCCAAGTAGAGGCCAGCAGCAAACCACAGCTTCTCCAGGACCTGACAGGGAGACCTCTGGAAAACTACTACTATCAAGAACTGCCAGGAAAGATGAAAATCAGGAAGATTCCAAAGACAATGCACAGGAAGGACAAAGTGATCTGGAGCCTAATCCTGGGTCCCCAGGAGAGGTGCCCTGACCCAGAAGCACCCTGGGAGCCTGGAGAGGGCGGGACCCCAGATCCAGCAGGCCCAGCCCTGGGGATAAGCCCCAGCTACTAGAAAGGGCGGAGACAGCATGGGTGGGCAGCAGAGGAGGCTCTACCCTCCGCTGCCAGAGCAAGTTCCCCAGGCACAGGCATACTTAAGAGGCGCACACACAGAAGCCTTTCCAGGATGGGCCTCTTGTTTAAGGCTGAGCGACTCCAGCAGTCCAGGCTCTGTGGGGAGACGCCTGGAGAGACGGAAGGAGGGCTCGTCACAGACACATCAGATGTCCACGGGGGACCTCAGGGCGTCCTCCACAGGAGGGAGGGGGGTGCTACGCCAGAGCTCTGAGGGGTGGTTGCTGAAGCCCAGCCTGGCTCCCGGCCCCTGCTCTCGCACAGAGCTTGGCCAACTGTCTCCTCTCTGCACCCACCAACTCGTTCAAGGGTTTGCCTCAGATTGCTGGAGAATATATACTCACATGCACAGATTTTCTTACTCATTTGGGTATAATGGTTGCTTAAGAGAAATGCTTATACATAACTTCAACTTGCATGAAGTTCACCCTGGTTTTCTGGGCCCACGAAAACATCATTTTTCTGGTGTGACCTCTAGCTTGTGTCAGAGGAGGGGAAAGCCTATTTGCTGAAGAAAGAAAACTCCCTTGGTAGAATATCAGTCTGGAAAACAAGTTTAATGACTGGGAGAATATGAAGACAGAAAACAAGGTCTGCAGAAGAACGCAGTTATGTTACTCCAGTAACGTGTGCTGACTGGCAAGTCAGGCTGTGCTGTAACCTCACTCCGCAGTGGCTGCATCCGCCCCTGGGTTTGGAGTGTTGGCCAGACAGGAACATGCTGTCTAACTAGTCATTTTCTTCATGCTCTGGTCTATCTCTAGTTCACTATGACGGACATGAAATAAACGCTAGCATTTATCACACTTCTAGTACTGTATTAAAATTTAGTAAGTAATGATTAAATATAAATACACTTGCATTTTTGGTCCACGTTCATGCTAAGTAATCGTATCTCAAAAATGCCTCTTTTCTTCATTTTTGTCAGACTTAGCAAAGCCATGCATGAACAGTAAGTACTTAATATTGACATACTTACAGGCTAATTGAATCCATATATTATATCCTGAAAGTAAAGTTTTGCTCCTTTTTCAAAGTTGCAGGACTAGGTACTTATTGAAGCTTTGTTATGCTATTTTATAACTGGTAGATTTTAACACAAATCTAAGAGATTGAAGACAGAATATTATCATTATGAGTTTAAGCGTTTTTTAAAAATAACTTCAGGATTTGTATGGCTTATATAAATACAGTTTAGAGTCACAACTGCCCAGGGCTATTTCTTATAAATATTCACAACCATGATACCCTGAAATTTAAGTAGCTAACATTTCATTGTCTTTCATGTATTCTTTACAATACCGACAATAAAAAAAGTACCTTTGATTTTGCTTCGCAGGTATTTTAGGATCTCTTGAGTTCCTTTCTAAAAGGCAGAGACAGAGACATACACAGTCACCAGGGTGCACGTCAGGTTCACAGATCAGAATCTATATTTGAGTTTCAATTTAAAAATAGAGCTGATTTCTCCAGATCCTTACATTTATAATTTCTCTTCGAATGGTTCTCAAAGGATTTCCTTCCAGCGCCAGGAATTTCAAATGAAGGTTTCCTAATGAACAGGGCAGACTGAAAAAGATTAAACTGGTTTAAATGAAAACATTAAATATAATGATACCCTAACCACACACAACTGACTAAAAATAACAGCATATGACAAACAATATATCATTTAATTGTCTCAAAAGAGCCTGAGCAATAGGCATAAACTATTCACCCTGAAGATAAATGCTTAATATGCAAGAGAAAAGCCACATATATTTTTGCAGTTGTCATATGAATATTGCAAAAATATAAAGTAATAAATAAAACATTTGCTAAATTCTATCCAGTACTAAAAAAATGTTGAGATGTAAATATTAAGAAATCAGTATTTCAAGACAATCATTCTCACTGATAATTTTGCTTTTGCACAAGCAAGCAATTAGAATTCCTAACACTTAAGTAATGAAAATGTTTATTCTAGCACCTCTTCCACATGGACTCAAATTGGATTTCCTGCCCTAAATACACACAACCCCCCTTCTTACCCCAAAGCTTTCTTAGACTATCGCTTCCTGCCACGGGGATCCCCCTTGAGAAAGATTCTAGTCTTTCCCAGTCCACAGCAGCCCGCAGTGCCCACCCCAGACAGTGGGTGCATCTAACTGCGTTGACCTATCGCTCTCAGTCCTTGGGATCACACTGAAATTTCACTTCTATGAATCTGCCCCAATTCCTCTCAGGAGACAGTAAATCCTTTACTTTGCTCAAGTTATTTTATATTTCTTATATGGCTTTATATTTATTTAATAAATTCAACAAATACTCATCAAGAACTTTATATCTGAAGATGGACCGTGTAGGAGTTAGAGGTAAAGCACTCAGTTAAAAAGACATAAATTCAGCCCTCTTTTGGTTCAGGTCTAGTGAGTAAACATTAGTTATAAATACATTTGCTTTTTTAGTATATCAAGCTGGTTACCAAAGATGAAACTTAATATCTTTGCATATAATATCTGCTTAGTAATATTTAAAAATAAATGTTTAGTGAATTCAATGTTAAAAAAGAATTCATGAGATTTATAAATGACTCACAAATTATAACAGACATAATTGTCTCAAAGGAGCCTGAGCAATAGGCCTAAAATATTCACCCTGAAGATAAATGCTAAACATGCAAGAGAAAAGCCACATATATTTCTGAAGTTGTTATATGAATATTGCAAAAATATAAAGTAATAAATAAAACATTTGCTAAATTCTATCCAGTGCTAAAAATTACAGACATAATTTCTATCCTTCTGATGTTTAAACTTACCTGCTAATATCATTGTTGCTGAGGTCAAGTCTTTCCAAAGAGTGCAGTAGTGTAATTTCATCTGGAACAGATTTTAACTTGTTATCCCTCAGGTCTAGCACAAGGACCGAACTCAGATGCTTAAGATGTTCTGCCCCTAACATTTCAATCTGGTTTTCACCTACATGCAATTCCTACAAAACCAAAGAGTAGGTATGGGTATTTCCTTCAATTTTACACTAGGTAATGAAAATAAAATTGTGGGCTCTCTTAAGTCTAAATCTCTGAAACATACATTAGAAAAATGCAACCCTCTCATTATGAATATGATTATATTTTCAATTATTTAAACTATTTTACAGCTAAAGAAAAATGGCAAAAGGAAAAAAAAAAGAACATTCAAGAATTTGCCCTGAATTTAAAAATAACTAAGGATGAGTCTGGCAGAAGCATCACATGCACAAAACCAAAACAGAAATGATTTCATCATTGTATTTTCAGGATTGAGATTATCATTCTAAATACTACGCTGATGAAAAATCTGTTTCAAAATAACCATGTAAGTTTAAAGAAGTTAGATCATAGCTTGTTATTTAATACTGTCATTACCAGTTATTATATATACTGATTTCTCATTGGCCAAATCTCTAACTAGATGAAAGATTAATCACAATAAACCAAAGGTTTTCCAGTTTTTAAATTGTATTTAGAAAAGAGAACACTGAACACATAAACATATGTACAAAGAAAACTAAAGCATACCACATGTAAAAGATAATATTAATGCTATAGAGTTAAAACCAAAAGAAAATAATTTTATTAAACAGATTATGAGGTAAATATGAGAAGCAGTAACTCAAGAGAATTAAGTACATATAAATTACAAAAAATATGGAGAATCTCTACTTTTTAAGCTAATGATTTCTTTTCAAAAATTGTTTACTAACACTGTCATTATTGTTAGTAGCCCATATTGACATTATGAAAAATTTAACACATGACAAACCTAGTACTTAAAAGTAATACAGAAGTGGCTGGAGATTTAGCTCAAGTAGTACCGCACCTACCTTGGTAGCACATAGGGCCTGAGTTCAAGCCCCGGTACCACCAAAAAAAAAAAAAAACAAAAAAACAGAAGCCCAATGTAAAAGGAGATTGGCAAGATATTTTTATAAATTAATTGTCATAAATTGCTTTTGGAAAATACAGTTATTGAATAATAAACTAGACAATACCTTCAATAGTCTACACGAAAGAAATTCTGGTAGAAAACGTAATTTGTTCCTTCTCAAATAAAGCAATTCTAGAGATTCCATGCCAGCCAGTTCAGGAGGTACAGTTTCCAGGAGATTTGAATTACAATCCAGATACTTTAACTCTGCAATATATATTCAGGGAAAATCAATACTACTTTTCAAAATAACTGTGTATGACATCTTATAGTTAAAAATTAAAGTTATTTAGAATTCAGGTAAAGTACTCTAAAATATATAAATTATATACTATTATTTTTAAAAAGCATAATTAATGACATATGAACATGCATATACATTTGCTGAATGAACAGATGTCCAGTAACTATAGCTGTGCTAGCAGTGTATTCAGCACAGCTCTTTCTGGCAAGCTGACTGCTTGCCCCAAGTCACGATTTCTCTGTACTCATTTCCTGCCTTCCACATATCCACACTGTGTCTCTCTTCCTCCCTCTGCCTCTTTTTCTTCATTTGTCTTCCTTGTTTCAATTACATGCTTTCCCTAGGTTAACACTCCTAATAAGAGTTTAGACTATAGCTCAAGAGAATGCCCTTAATTATAGGATATGTCTCCTGCATCTCTCTTTCTTAAAAGCAGAACAAAAAATTAAAACTGGAGGAAAGCAAATGTCTTCTTTCCCAGGATTTTAATATGCAGTTTTCTCCCTAATGCGCACTTTATCAACTTCAAAGTCATGCAACTGTTAAAATACAGATGATTTACTTTTCATTCCACTTATTTCTGCTGGCAAACTCTTCAGCTGGTTACTGGAAAGATTGAGTCGCATCAGACTTGGAAGAGAAGAAAAACTACCAGGAACAGCTGTGAGACGATTATTCGAAAGATCCTTTTAAAAGAAGGACAAAAGGTATGAATAAATGAGAAAACAGAAAAGTAAGTAAATATCCTTAAAGGGGAATTCAGAATGTTGAGAGAATGCAACATAAAAGACTTCTTCAAGGTGATACTTTCTCACCTTTACCACTTAACACTCCATAGGCCACCAATTCATTCTGATATTCTCTTAACACCTACAAGCCTACTATGCGTCTGTTCATAATGTAACAAACAGGATAGAATGAATTATTACTTCACAATAGTAAATTAATGAGATTTGATAACTCACCCTAATGCAATTAATATTAATGTAGTGCTAGTTAACAATGTATAAGCTTTCCATTAAAGCTATTACATCACACATCATGTTTGCATTGCATAAATCTACTCATTTGTCTAGAAGTTGCTGTGTACCAATGATGAATTAGGATCATTACTAGTAAACTATCACATGAGATGCAAAGCATCTTTTCAACAAAGAAAAATCACTGAAAGAAAGAAAAATAAAGCTCAAAAAGCGGCCACTTCAAATTTCAAGGAAAAAAATACCTTCTCTTGATTCTGCTGACCTTAGCACATCTGCTTTACCCAAGGCCAGAATCCTCTTCCCACTTTCCCTTAGCTCAGGATTGCTTAATTAAGATTTATATCTCACGTTTAAGTTCATGTTTTTTTTCTTCTTAAAACCATGTTAGAAATCAGGTAATTCTTGTAACACTGAAGTAGTGTCCCACCAGCTCTCAATGAAGCGTGAGGTAGGAGTAACAGTAACAACGAGCAAGAAAAGATGACCTTAAGAAACTTTTTATCTAGTGTAACAATTGCACTGCTACTCTCAGTAAATAGAAAAGATTAAAACAAGATAAAAATGCTAGATTGGTTAATTTAAAAAATCACATTACTGGGCCGGAGATTTAGCTCAGAGGTTCCTGTGCCTGCCTCGCAAGTGCAAGGTCCTGAGTTCCCGTAACCACATACAACAACGCCGGGCATGGTGACTCACACCCACCAACAATCAACCAGCAATCAGCACCACATTCCACAGTGCCAGGCATGGTGGCTCACGCCTGTCATCCCAGCACTCGGGAGGCAGAGACAGGAGGATTGCTGAGTTCGAGGCTTGCCTGGGCTACATAGTGAGCTCAGGGCCAGCCTGAACTGCAAAGAGAGACCCTGTCTCAAAAAAAAAAAAAAAAAAATCCTATTACTGCTGCATAACATAGCATGATATTATAATCTACAACATATAACCTACAACTCCAATACTATGTAAGAATCAAGAGTCTGCTAACAAATCAATATTTTATAATATCAAAAGTTTTGGACATAGGATAGTATCCTGGGACAAAAGAGGCCACTAGTGTGAAACACGGGAAACCTGAAGGAAATCTATACTTTCTATTGTACTCATGTGAATTTCTGACTTTTTAGCAGTATCCTATAGTAGGTAACTGTTACCATTAGAAACACCTAGGTTAAAAAAAAAAACACAAGAGGGCCAGAAATTTAGCTCAGTGGTTCCAGTGCCTGCCTGGCACGTACAAGGTCTTGAGTTTGATCCCCTATAACCACATACAATACCACCAGGCATGATGACTCATGCCCATCAGTAATCAGTACCACACACTACAATGCCAACTGGGTGTGGTGGCTCATATCTGTAATCCCAGCACTTGGGAGGCAGAGGCAGTTAGGATTGCTGAGTTCAGGGCTTGCCTGGGCTACATAGTGAGCTCAGGCCCAGCTTGAACAACATGACAAAGCAAGACCCTATCTCAAAAAAAAAAAAAAAAAAAAAACTCAAAGAGTTCTACTATAATTGTTCTTTAAACCCAAATTATTCCAAACTGAAAAGCTGAAAACAGTTATTCAGACAGTTATTCAGACAGTTACCATTTTTAGAAAACTCAAGTAATTCTGACATAGTCTCTTCTAAACAGAATTACTATTTTTTAATTACTGCAGTTCATAAAGTTAGATAAAAACATCACTGTACTATAGATAAACTAGTTCAGACTTATCCCAAGTCATTTCTTCAACAAGTACTTATCTGGTACCACTGGGCTAACCTCAAGAAAAGTTTAAACAATTACAGATGTTACTCTTCATTCTGTTTTAATGTACCATTGTACATATTTGCTATTTATATAACACTCCTTAAGAACACAATTTTCATATGAAACATCTTTGCTTCATTCATTCATTCATTTATTTTTTTGAGACAGGGCCTCGCTTTGTAGTTCAGCCTGGCCCTGAGCTCACTATGTAGCCCAGGCAAGCCTGGAACTCAGCAATCCTCCTGCCTCTGCCTCCCCAGTGCTAGGATTATAGGAATGAGTCACCACGCCCGGCACTGTGGTATTGATTGCTGGTGGACACTGAGTCACCATGCCCAGCACTATATGTGGTTACCAGGATCAAACTTAGGACCTTGCACTTGCGAGGCAGGCACAGGAACCACTGAGCTAAATCTCCAGCCCCCACTTCATTTATTTTTAAGGTTTTTTGTTTTTTTGTTTTTTACATTTAGCCTTGGACTCTAAATGCATGCTTCAAAAACTATCTTTAATTTTCTGAAATTAAAAAAAAATTTAAGAAAATCTGACAACTTCCTCCTCTACCATTCATTCTACCTTTTTATTCTAAACTTTATTTCTAATTTTACCAGATTGAAAGATAAACATTGAAGGACTACTTGAGACAGTACAGTATATATTTTTATTTTAAACATTAAAGCAAATGAGGGGATTGCTAAGGAAGGTGTACCTGCGGAATAAGTAAAAATAAAAGGAATAATTTTTCCTTTAATTAAAAAAAATCTAAGGGCAAAATACGATGTATTTTCCAAAATATATAAAAGGGCAAAGAAAAATACATTAGGAAGTAAGCATTTGGGGTACATATATTAGAATTTCTCACTTAATATGTCTAAAGTGTGTAAGAGGGAATACTACAGTGGAATCTTACTTTTTGTACCTAAAGTGGAGAAAAAGGGATGCAGTTTGGAGTCAAAAATGCTCTTTGCAGGGCAGCTGAAATGAACAGGCACTTCTCAGAGGAAGAAGTAAAAGCAGCCAAGAAGCATATGAAAAAATGCTCAACATTGCTGGTCATTCAAGAGGTGCAGATGAAAACAAAGTGAAAAGAAACCAAAAAGCAAAGCAAGACACAGCAAAACAAAGAAACAAAAAACAACAAAACCAAACAAAGAGAGTTGTGTATCCAAAAACATTCCTCTGGGCTAAGCTATTTGAGTGAGTAAATGGTATCATGGAGCCAGAGGTATTGAATATACCAGTCTTCAACAATAAACTCGCTCTCAAAATAACTCCCAATTGCACCACTTCCCAATATGGCAGGCCCTGCAGTGCTAATCTGAGGTGTGGAAGGAGTAATTTTTTTAAATCTTCATTGGTACATTGCATATACCAGTGTTGTGGGGTGGGTAGGCAAATCGGAAAAAATGAGAATTAAATCATGTCATATACTGGTACAATTCCCAATATTGAATGTGATCAGAATGTGTATATACAATGTACCAATGAAGACAAAAATAAATTAAAAAAAAAAAAAAGCTCATAGCAGCTGGGTGTGATGGTGCATGCCTCTAATCCCACTCTGAGGCAGGAAGATCACCATGAGTTTGAGGCCAGCCTGGGCTTCACAGTGAATCAAATCCAGCCTGAACTACATAGCAAGTGATGACACTGCCTCAAAACACAAAAACAAAACACACCAAAAATCTTCATTGCATTATTTAAGGGTTGTATGACTTTTTTTTTTTTTTTTTTGGAGACAGGGTCTTGCTTTGTAGTTCAGGCTGGCTCTGAGCTCACTATGTAGCCTAGACAAGCTTTGAACTCAGCAATCCTCCTGCCTCTGCCTCCTGAGTGCTAGGATTACAGGCGTGAGCCACCACGCCCGGCAAGGGTTGTATGACTTTTGACAAGGTTCTTTCTAACTTCTGTTTCTCATTATAGTAAGGGGTATAGCTACGCAAGCTGCTATATGGAAAGCATAAAGCACAATGCCAATTATTTTAATTACTCTTGGTAATAAGATTAGAATAATATTTGTATTATTTTACTGCTATGTCCACTTAAAATAGGATATGTCGGGGCCGGAGGGTTAGCTCAGTGGTTCCGGCGCCAGCTTTGCAAGCGCAAGGACCTGAGTTCGATCCCGCATACCACAATGCCGGACATGGTGGCTCACGCCTGTCATCCCAGCACTCGGGAGGCAGAGACGGGAGGATTGCTGAGTTTGCGGCGGCTTGCCTCGGCACCATAGTGAGCTCAGGGCCAGCCTGAACTACAAAGCAAGACCCTGTCTCCAAAAAGCCAAAAAAAAAAAAAAAAAAAAGGGATATGTGGCCATTTCAAAAAATGGAGAACTGGAGGCAGATCTTGAAGGGACTATGCAAATGTTCAGAAGGCAGAAGGGACACAGGTAATAAAAAAGTGAAAACAGACACAGGACTGGTAGATGCTAAAGATAATGTCCCCTCTTTTCTGCTAATGTAGTAGAAGCCTTTGAATAACAAAGTCATCTGCATTGCCTTTTCCAAACTGTATTCCCAAACTATGACTTCAAGTTGATTTAATAACACACCAAAAATATACTACTACTTTAGCATTATCATTGAAATGAATCATTTCCGGTAATCTACTTTGGTCCATGTCCCCAAATGTCAATCATATATTTTTCAATTTCTCAGCATGATGAACTATCCTACCAGCCCCAAATAATATAAAAATTAGAAAACCACTACTCACTAAATCTTCTAAACTGCAAAGTTGCTCAAATCCTTTCGGTATGCACGTTAGTTCATTATGCTGGAGATACAGGCCCTTCAGGTTTTTCAGGTTGGCAATTTCTTCAGGAAGTATTTTCAGTTTATTGTGGCTATTGATTAATAAAAGAAATGCAGACTAATTTGGTAAATAACACAGATATTTGTTTTTGCTGACCAACTAACAGATTCACTACCTAAGTGAAATATAATTACTAATTTAAGTATTCACAAAATTCATATCCCAAATATGCAGGCTTATTAAAGTAACAATAACCTAAAATAATCAAATTACACTTTCAAAGAAAAACAACAAATAAAGGGTGTTAACTAAACAAATGACCTGAGAACTTTGGCTGCTTGCTTATATAACAAACTAATTTTTTTCATGTAACATGAAAGGACTTACTTGACTCTTACTCTCTTACCTGGTATCTGACTTCTAGAATTTTGAGAAAACTGTGTTTACACACACATTACAATGCAGTTATATAGAACTAGGTTTTAAATGTAGCATTTGAGACAAAAGTAGTTATTTCTGGGCCGGAGGGTTAGCTCAGTGGTTCCGGTGCCTGCCTTGCAAGAGCAAGGACCTGAGTTCAATCCCCGGTAGCCACATATAATGCTGGGCGTGGTGGCTCACGCCTGTAATCCCAGCACTCGGGAGGCAGAGACGGGAGGATTGCTGAGTTCGCGGCGGCTTGCCTGGGCACCATAGTGAGCTCAGGGCCAGCCTGAACTACAAAGCGAGACCCTGTCTCCAAAAAGCCAAAAAAAAAAAAAAAAAAAAAAAAAAAAAGTAGTTATTTCTTTTTGAGGGCTAGCTATCATGTGGAATGTACAATTATCTTCAGGCTTTGCACTTGAGCCCTTTTGCAGGAACCAAAATACTTAGCTTATTGATTTAGGGGAAATCTCAAATCCCTGAGGATGAAGCTTTCTGTGATAATTAAAAGATGAATGAAAAAGTTTGTAAGTTTATTAATCACTTATAAACTCCACTCTATTTTCAATCCACAAACAGCTAATTTTACACCTACAAGGAAAAGCAAAAACATGAAAGACTTTGTAATAACTCTAAATTACATGAAAATAAAACCAGAACAAAATCAAACTGGAATAAAACAGCCAAATGATATGTGCTGAAAAAGAATAAAAATGGTTAAAAGTCACTCAGTGGACACATTCCCAGGAATCTAGTTGTGCAGACATGTAATTCTAGCCACACATTCGCCGTCTCTCATCTCATTAGCCTGTGCTAAGCTCCACATCACTCTGGGCCACCGTCTAAACTGCAGTCCATTCCCACGCCATGCTCTTTCCTCCTCTGCCCTCCGCATGCTACTCTCTTCAGGCCATGTATGCATTTGGCCTGACGCTATTACTCAGATCTACATCTCCATTTATTACAACTAGTTTTTAATTCATTTCTTGTGCAGAAAAAACATGCAGCTCAATTGCCAGCATTCATTTACTTTTCTGTGACCAACAATCACATGGAAATATTATATTGTACATGGAAATATTATATTCTTGTAAACAAAAGACAAATACTATACATTGAACAGTGTCTTTTCTTTCCAAAGACTATCACTATTCAAGGGTGGTGCAAAATTAATAATGAAACCAAGACCTGTTGAGTCAGGTCAGGACAGCCACATGTTACCGCAATCTCCGGGTAAAGACTGCAGTCACAGGGCCGCCAGCGAGTTCTCAGGACAAAGTAGAAATTTGACGATGCTTTACCTACCATTTGTTTCTTCCTCTAAATTAAATCTCCCCTGATTTCCTTCCTCAGAGTCTGTGTCAACAGAGCAAAGATGAGGCAAAGATCCTCTCTTGAAACTCTGGGTGAGCCCTGGGCAAACTGTGAATCAGAGCCTCAGCTGCCCACGCTTGGGAAGGTGAACACTACCAATGTCAGAGCAAACTAACTGGGCTGGCCATGCAGGCAGGAGGCCGAAGCAGGGAGTCTGCAAGCTCCATTCCAGCCTGGGCAACCCAGTGTCTTAAGCAAGACCATCTCAAAATTTTAAAAAAGAAAATAAAGGAGGATATAGCTCAGGGTGAAGTTTTATCCCAGTACCACTAAAATAAATGAATGAATGAATGAATAAAAAATTTGAGCTGGGAAGCATGAGGCACTGAGCATGAGAGACAGAGAGAGACAAAAGAGAGAGAGAAGAAAAAAGAGGAGAAAGGAAAAAAGTTCTTCACTGCTAATAGAAGAACTGTTTAATAGTTTAATACCTAGATATTTTTAGATTATCAAGGTAAATTAAAGTTTGAGATATTAAAAAAGCTTTTCTAGGGCTGGAGGGTTAGCTCAGTGGTTCCGGCACCTGCCTCGCAAGCACAAGGTCCTGAGTTCGAACCCCGGTAACCACATATAATGCTGGGTGTGGAGACACTCCCAACAACAATCAACACCGCATACTACAATGCCAGACGTGGTGGCTCACGCCTGTAATCCCAGCACTTGGGAGGCAGGGACAGGAGGATTGCTGAGTTCGTGGTGGCTTGCCTTTTTTATGGTTAACTTTTAACCATAGTGAGTTCAGGGCCAGCCTGAACTACAAAGCGAGACCCTTTCTCAAAAAGCAAAAAAAAAAAAAGCTTTTCTAAAACAAGAGTCACTATATCTCATAAGCAGAAAACAGCTTTTAAAAATCAACTGACTTAATTTACCAATCAGAAAACATGTGAGCAATTCTAAAGGCAAACATAAAGACAAATAATATGGTGTGTGTACTAGAGCACATCTGTAGTCCCAGGTATGTGGAAGGCTGAGGCAGAGGGCTTGGGCCAGGAATTTAGGATCAGCCTGGGCAACATAGCAAGAACTCATTTCTTAAGTATATATACATGTACATACATACAAACATTAATCTGAGAACTAAAACCTAAAATTTTTATTCTCTTTTAACTACTTCTGGGGATAATATAAAGATCACTTAGTGGGAGCACAATACTGGGCATGGTGACTCACACCCAACAGCAATCAGTACCACATGCCACAGTGTCAGGCATGGTGGCTCACGCCTGTAATCCCAGTACTTGGGAGGCAGAGGCAGGAGGATTGCTGAGTTCAAGGCTTACCTGAGCTACATAGTGTGCTCAGGCCCAGCCTGAATCACAAAGCGAGAAAAAAAAAAATCAGTTAGGACTTAGGGGCAGGTGATGGTGACTGTGCCCAGGGTCTCACAGGTGTTAAACACATACTCTACCACTGAGCAACACCTTCTACTGCTAGAAAACATTTAAACTAGACTTACATTACTATAACTGCAATATTAAAAATAAGTTTAAACTTTACCTGACATTGAGCTTCTGGAGATTTTCTAGCTCTCTTATAGCAGAAGGAAGGGATGTGAGCTGATTATCATGTATCTACAATTATTAAAAGACAAAGTTCATAGCTTAGTTTTACAATTAGCAATACATAACTTTTGCCATTGTCACTAATAATTATTCAAATTACTCACTAATAAACCCCTGTTCTTCTAATTCAATGGCAGTGAATTTGGCTATGATAATTTGATTGCCTATAGAACAGGAAAAGGATTTTGAAACTGAACAAAATGATGTTCAGAAGCCATGAAATAATGTTATCAATTTTAAGTGTTATCAAAAACAAATTGCCCACATAAACTTCATCTCATTGAGGGAAATCTTAATTTCAAATAGAAGAGAGGATTAGAAAGTAACAATAATAGTATTATTAGTATTATAGTATTATTAGTATCCCCAAGTAGTATTTACTCATGAGAAAAACATATGACTGCAAAAATTCTATGCAAAAGGAGAATAGAATTTCTCTCACATCCCCAGAAATTGTTTTTAAAGCACAAAGAATTGCAGAGCAAGCCTGTCAATTCATCTTACAAATAAAGATATTAAAAATTCATCTAGAAATTTCACTACTTATAGCCAACTTTCATATACTCATGAATTTGAGGATTTTTGATGTTGCCAAGTAAAAACACCAGAAGTCTAAAGATTCTCAACTAATTGCTTCAATTAACCATGGCACTGGAACGAAGGCCTAACCACAGATTCCTTAATAAAAACACAAAAGTTTAAGTTTGGTAAGTCAATGAAATTGCCAACAAGTTACAAAAAGTAAAATAAAAACCAATGTACTTTCTGCAATGTCTACAAGTGATGATAAAAATAACAGTTAAAAAAGTTGGAGTAGAAGCAACAATTTATCAAATACCACTCTGCTTGCAGATAACTCAGTCCTAACAACAGTTTCATAAATTAGGCAGGACAATCGTCCTTACCGAGTAACACACAGCCAGACAGCCTTCCCGTATCACAGCTCACACATGGCAGCACCATACCAGAACCTGGTGCTCTGCATTCCCAAATATGATGCTGCGCCTGATATAATCATCTATTGCTGTGTACTTTACCCTCTCAACATGAAAGTTTCCCACTTATCAAAGCCATAGTTCAGCTTGGGAGTTTCTTCCATTTCCAACCCATAATCAGAGTCAACTCACGTCGAGCACAGTCAGCGCGGGCAGGAAACGGAGGTCCTCAGAGAGTGCCTGGAGTCGGTTGTTGGAGAGGACAAGTTTGGTCAGATCTGTCTGCTCCCACCACCGCTCGGCAGCATTGAATGAAAGGTTCTGATTTGCCTCCTCAGGGACATCCAGGTTGATTCTCCACACGCACGGAGGCACTATGTCCACCACCGCACAGATCCATGCACACAGATGGAACAAGAAGTAGATCAGAAGGGACTTACTTTTTATAATAGCTACCCAGTTTACCCATTGAAAAACAGTTTCTGAAAGAAACAATAAAAACTCCAGGAAGTCAAATAGCAATACAATGTCTCTACAGTGAGTTTATTTTATTAAAAACAGACTATATAATACATTTTATTTATTAGTTCTCACTTGGAACTTCATTCAGCTATATACTCGATACATACTTTCATAACACTTCTTGGTGGATATACAGGATAAGCAGAGTGAGTTCTACCAGGAGGCAAACAGAATAACAAAGAAGGCTTAGACAACATTTCTCTGTGAAGTCATAGAGCATGTACAGGTATATGCTAAGGTTCAGAGCCAGCAGTATTAGTAGCAGTAGTGACAATAATAGTTAATATTCACTAACCAGACGACCAGCTAATATACTCTTTCAAACAGGCTCAATATATAAAACATTTTCTGCAACAATTGAAATGTCCTATCTTGGCACTAATCAATACACAAGCTACTAGTCACATGTGGCTAGTAGACATCTGGAATATAGCTAAGGTAACTGAATAATTTCATTTTTAGTTTTATTTAATTCTGATTAAATATTTAAGTTGTCTGCCTTTCTTCCACAGTGGACAGCACAGCCCTTAACAAACACTGGAAAAAAGACTACTGCATTTTGGGCAGGCTACTCTTTCTTTCTTTTTTTTTTTAATTTTACTTTTTAAATTTTTATTTTTTGCAGTACCAGGGATCAAACTCAGGCCCTTGTGCATTCAAGGTTAGCGCGGTACCACTTGAGCTAAATCCCAGCCCTTTTTTTTTTTTTTTGAGATAGGGACTTGCTTTGTAGTTCAGGTTGGCTGTGGCTATTCTTTTATTTTGAGGCAGGTTTTCATTTTGTAGTTCAGATAGACTGTGAACTCACTGTTAGCCCAGGCAAGCCTCAAACTCACAGCAATCCTTCTGCCTCTGCCTCAAGAGTGCTGGGATTACAGGTGCGAACCACCACACCCAGGCTTGTGGTATATGGTTACCGGCGATCGAACCAGGGACCTTGCACTTGCTAGGCAGGTGCTGGAACCATTGAGCTAAATCCCTGGTCCCTGGGCAAGCTATTCTTTTTTACTGATATCAGCAAATCATACAAATGAGGAATAATAAATGGACAGAGGCCTATAAATTGTAGAAGATATTTTGAAGTTTCTGGGAGACGAGATGGAGAATACTACAATAGCCAGGCATGGTGCCTCACGCCTGTCATCCCAGCCCTTGGGAGGCAGAGGCAGGAGGATTGCTGAATTCAAGGCTTGCCTGGGCTATATAGTGAGCTCATGGCCAGCCTAAACTACAAGGCAAGACCCTGTCTCAAAAAAGAAAAAAAAAAAAACCCCACAAAACTTTAAAGTGGTGTTCACAATGAAAAGTTTTAAAAAAGTGGAATCAATAAATTGTAAGAGTTAATCTTTTTCCATGTTTTCCACAATCTAAAGATATAATAATTGTCCACAACGTATGATAATGTTTCCTTAAGGCAAAGGAGCATAATTCCCAACAAGGTCTGTATTACCAATGGCGAACCTTTTAGTCGAGCGATCAAACTGCAACCCGAAACTCATTTATTTATCACAAAGTGCCAGCACTGCAATTAAACCTAAATGCTGAGGTTTTAGTTTAGAAAAAAAAAAAACACACAAAACACTCATATATTTACATCTTTTGTCTTAAAAGAAAAACACACATGCCGGAGGTTTCCCACTGGTCTACCTCATAGTTATGTCCATATTCATCTTCTGGAGACTAAATATATTAAGCTAGAAGACTAACAGTCAAGGACCTAAGGGTCTAGTACAAACCAAACAACTGGTCCCCAATCGCCCTATTGATTAAGTGAGAAAACATTTTTGACAGTGCTGGGATCTAACAACAGTAATATTGAGTATTCCTTACCCAAAATGCTTAGTACTAGAAATGTTAGAAAATGTCAGAGCTTTTCAGATGTTAAAATATTTGCACAGAATTTACCAGTTGAGCATCCTCCTCTAAAATTCCCAAATCGAAAGCATCTTAAGATCCAATTTTTAAATTTCAGATTTGGCATCTTCAAATTAGGGATGTTCAATCTGTACAAAGCTGTGTGACTCTCTAGGCTCAGGGTATAATTTTGGAGGCCAATGTTAGTCACTGACTCATGTACCTACTTATGAGCACTTTTTAAAAAAAGGAAGAAACCAAGGCACTGCACTAAAATGAGATAGAAAAAGTTCATTTATGAACATCTCAACTTTCTCCACTGAAATTTATTCATGACTACCAAATGGCCCTATCATCTCATAGTGACAAAACCCAGCACAGCAATGTCACTTTCAAAATTTAAAGAACTGTATGGAAGGGCCGGGGATGTAGCTCAGTGGTCTCACCACCTGCCTGTAAAGTGCAAGGTCCTGAGTTCAATTTCTACTTCTGTATGGAAGCCAATAATTTACTTGCAGTCGTTGGAAGGTTTTAATTACATGAAGCATAAAGATCTGAATATAAATAAAACATTACAGGAAAAGCTTTTTTTCTCCGTATTTCCCCTATCCCTCCCACCTGAATTTGAACTGAATATGACTGTTCATTCATGGCACACAGTTCTGTGCTTGTTGGTCTACATTAGGTTTGTAATGTCATTTCAGAAGGACCTCAAATACACTTCCTGAGGTATTCTGAATAGCCAATCTAATATTTTATGTTTGGGGGTATCTCAAATCTTCTGAAACATTTAATGTCATAGTACTGCACATAGATAAATTAGGTAAAACTTAACAGGCAGGTAGAAAGAGCCAGAACAGGGATGAGGCAACCAGGCTTGCGGTGGACGGGAGAGCTGGTGTAAACTAGGCCCCAAGACGGAGACACTATGGGTTGAACTGTGAGCCTCCCCAGGGACAAACAATTCAAAGTGTACTGTAACTAGCACTATCTGCTCCAATATATAACAAACACACAGAAACACAATAAACACACAGATAAATAAACAGAACACTCTACGCCTTCAGAATGCCTTTGTTTTGTGTTCTGTATCCTTGCTGCAAGCACCTTGTTTTTTCCTATTACATCAATACTATCTAAGTGACGGTACTCGTAACCCTCTATGTTAACGATCACAGGGTAACCTCTGATGCGATTTTTACTATATAAAAAACACTCCACAAACAGCCTCAGCTGCAACCCATTGCCGGGATCCCTCCTTCCTCCTAGAAATTTTTTTCTAAATAGAAATTCTCTTTAAAAAAGAGGGGGAGAGATAAGGGTCAAAGAACTAGAGTACATGTCCGTGCTTACTCCCACAGGATGTCGCTTATCGCAGCCTGCGGGAATCCCAGGACCGGTTCTTTCCACAGGGAACCGTGGAGGCTGAGAAGGGGCTCTAGAGGGACGGCAGCCATTGCAAACGTAGAAGACTGTGCCTCGAATACAGCACAGGCCGCCGGCCCGGCGCCTTGGACAGGGGCGCGCGAGCCAGGCCACAGGACCGGGAGGCTGCCGAGGCACGCGGAAGGACCTCTCAATCTTACCTTCACTGAGGTTCCTACCGGACAAGTTTAACTGACCGCTCTTCCTCGCCGCCTTTATCAGTCCCTGGGGTACGGAAGTATTGTCATCGGCTCTCTCCGCTCGGAAACCCGCCCGCGGATCCCGCCCGACAACTCGATGCAGGCGCGACATGTTCAAACCACCAGTCTCCCGTTTTTAGCGCCGCCTGTGACACACAAAAGACGCGCCGCCGGGCAGTTCCCCCTTCCCCCGTTCGAGTGCTCACGCGCGCTCTGCGCGCCGAGCCGGGACCTGGCTCTGGGGGCCTCCGCTATGTGCGCGCGTATAGATGTCGTCATCGCTAGCTTCCTGGGACTGGAGGACAGAGCAGCCCTTTCCGTTGCCGGTGCCGGCCTGCAGTTCTGGAAATATTTCGCTGAAGTAAGTGCGTTTAACGGGGTTCGTGGGAGCTTGAGGTTTTTACTGTGGGCGTTGTTATGGCGACTCCAATGTCCTGAGCGCTTCTCCATGAAGAGGGTTTCGGGAGAACGCAGCCCTCTCCTTTCGCCTGCTCCGAACGTGGGCCTCAGCGAAAACTTGAGAGTTGGGCGCGGTTGCGGCCTCTCCGGACCCGGCCTGGGTTGGGGACTTCGGGGTTGGCCCCGGGACGCGGGCGCTCGGTGGCCGGCTGGCCGCCGGAGCCTGGCTGATCCTCTGGCGCCGCGCATCCCTCCGTCGGTGGAGGCAGTGGGAGGCGGACGGTTGGCGGCAGAGAGGGAGGAAGAAGCTGCACATCTCGAGACGTTCACTCCGCGAAAGTTTAGGGAACCGGACAGGTGACAAGAGGGCCGCCTCGGAGCGAGGCGTAGCACGTGCTTTACCGTCTCGCACACACCTCGGATTCCACCCCCTGGAGTGCAAGTTCGAGTCCCGCTTGCTCAAATTGTGTACCTTTAGGCAGAGTACCCGATCGCTTTTGAAGCTTTTTTCCCTTCACTCACTGAGGGGCAGTCTCTTCCTGTAACGTCTTTGAAATAATTAAGTGAAAATAAAAGTTTCAGTCTTGGGTTCTCCGTGAGGGAAGGGGCCGGACCCCGGTTCACAATAGGAAATGAAGATATCGTCCGTTGAATCGGTGTGTCCTGAGACGTTATAGTTTTCATCTGAAACGAACACCTATTGATTAATGCAACAAGTAACTATTAAGAACTCGCCCTGCCCAGTGCGGTCCACAGCGATAGGCCTTTCTTCAGCCTGTAGTGAAGGCGCTGATAGGTGCAGGGAAAGTCTCCAAAACCGATCCAGGCTACTGGGGATCGGTACGGTTAGTTGAAAGCTAGAATGATGATCATTTGAAAAGTTCTGCATCATTCACAATTATACCTGAGTACAGGTTCTTGTGACAAGTAAAGTTCACTTTTTAACACCTTACACCTTCTTAGTTCTGTAGAGTAATTTATACTAAAAGCAAAGAGCAAAGAGGTATCAGCAGTGACTACAGAGCAAGGAAAGGGTGGATTTTAACAGGATCATGCAATTTTTCTCGGTCATTAATGAGCCGTCTGGTCAGCTTTTTGACAGTTATGATAATGGCTACCTTATCGAGCCTTTACTAAGTGGCAGCCTCTATTTACTACTTCTTATTGAACACGATGACCAGTTTTGCAGATAAAGAAAATGAGGCTAAAACGAAAGCAAAATTTGCCCAGTTTCGGCAAGCCCGTACAGCTAGAAATCTGAGTAGCCCATCTGTGCAAAAATTTTCTCTTTAACTAACATGATGTGCCTACTGGCTTTTCATAATTTCCAAGGTGCTTTTATTCTAGGCTCATCTTAAGAGAGACTTCAATTGTTTTAAAAGAGATTAATTTAAGAGCCACCTATTTTATAAGAAATCACACCGTATCTCTAGAGAATGAATTGCTCAAGTGTAAAATTTTACACTGGCTACGTTTCTTCTTATAATAGATCTTCTGTACAAGTGTTTAAAAATAATAGCTATAATTTTTCGATGCACTATGCCTCTATAGAAAATTATTTCATTATTAATGTTTAATAACTTTATGTTGAAATATTGATTCATTTTGTATACAAGTCATACTCTGTTTTGTGACAGTAATTCTGAAAAAAATCAACTGGTCAACTTCAGTAGATAGAAAACTGATAGTGAATTTTACTAGACTAAATCTATAGTAAACTGTGCATTGTATTTATGTAATAAGTGCAGATTGAGCAAATGGAGGTGAAAATTACTACCTCATGCAGTTGGACAAAATACGGTTTATCTCAAATTAATGGAAATTGAAACTAATCAACTTGTGTTTCTTTATGAAAGAGTAGTTGTAATTTTATATAGTTAAGGTAATTGGAAGTAGCCTTTTGTAGGGATGTATTTAAGAAAATGACTTAAAAATGAAAATCATTCTTTTTGAGAGTATTGGCTTATATTAAAAATGGATTTATAGTGTCAGGGATTTAGCTCAGTGGTTCTGGCACCTGCCTTGCAGGTACAGGGTCCCAGTTCGATCCCGGTAACCACATTCAACAATGCCTGGCATGGTGACTCACACCCACCAGCAATCAGAACCCCATACTACAATGCTGGGGTGCTCGCTTCGGCAGCACATATACCATACTACAATGCTGGGCATGGTGGCTCATGCCTGTAATCCCTGCACTTGGAAGGCAGAGACAGGAGGATTGCTGTGAGTTCAAGGCTTGCCTGGGCTACATAGTGAGCTCAGATCCAGCCTGAACTACAAAGTGAGACCCTGTCTCAAAAAAAATTAAATTAAATTTAGAAAGTGGACCTTATAAACATTAATAAAATAACATGTCCAGGCTGGAGACTACTGGGCTTCTACTTTTTGTAACAGAATGTCTACGTGTAGGTGTCACGTATTTGTCCCAGCAATGAAAAGCTGACCAATAGCTATGTATATATAAACAGATGGTAGGTAGGCAGCTGTACTTACATTGTATGTATACACCAATCTTCATCTATATGTGAAGGTTAGGCAAGCACTCTAACTCTGAGTTTTATCCCCAGATTCTGAGATATGTCCCTAGACCTGTAATAATTCTTTTAAAATACATCATATATAACAATGTGAAATCTACTTTGGCACAGTGGCACACACTTATACTTTCACTTATTTAGGAATCTGAGGCAGAACAGCACAAGCTTGAGTCCAGCCTGGGAAACAGACCCTATCCCAAAGTAAGAAATATTAGTGGCTGGGGATTTCCCTGAGGGGTGGAAGTCTTGCCTGGCACAGGTAAGACCTTGGGTTCAGTCCACTCATACATAAGCTAAAAAGTAAAGTCTCAGAAACCATGTGCAGATGATCTCTTGTGATTCCTGTCTTTCGTGTGAGTGTTGCAGTATAATTAGTCCAGGTTACTACCCTAAATGAACACTGACTTAAAACGGAGCTCCAGTGGAGGGTAACCATTCTTTTTTTCTAAAGAAGACATTTTAGTTAGATAATAAAAGACCTAGAGACTAATCATATGTCCTTCACATTTTGTTTTTTTGTTCATTCTCTTTCTCTCTCTTTTTTTTAGATAGAGCCTCACTATGTAGATTTAGCATGGCCTTGATTTGCAGTGATCCTCCTTCTTCAGCCTCTGGAAAAGTCCTGGCATGGCAGGCATGTGCCACCATGCCCAGCTTAGTTAATTTTTTTTTTCAGTATCAGGGATCAAACTCTGGCCCTTGTGCTTCTAAGGTAGGTATGGCACCACTTGAGCTAAATCCCTGGCCCTGTCCTTCACATTTTTGAAGTCTTAACTTTTTCTAGAATTACTACAACAGGCAATAGTAGGGATAGCACAGCAAGGGGAAATCCGTGCAGGCTTTGTAGTGAGATAGCTAGTTAGGGGTGTTTTTAATCCCTGCCTCCTCCACTGTGACTTCCTTAGTCACTTAGTTCTTTTAAACCTTAGGTCATTTGCACAGAAGGCATTGTAGTAATAGTTTGTCTCTGCCAGGCATCTGTGTGAATGTTTTCTCTCATGCTTCCAAAAAGCCCAGTGAGGTGTGCTTTATTTCCCATAACTCACGTTAGAAGTTAGAGCACAAAGATGAGCCAAAGTCACAGTTATCTTACTGCTAGTGCAGCTCCTTCAGAGAGACTGGAGGAGATTGTGCTACTAATTAGTCTACCTTTTAATGCTGTGAGGATTAACCCCACCTTTAAAGCACTCAGTTAATTTAATTCAGTTCAGCATTCAGTGTACTGTCATTTTTGTTTGCTATGTAAGTATTTAGAATGATTTTCTTTCATGAAGAAAATGTTAATTTTGGCCCAGGGATTATCAGTGGTTCTGGTGCCTGCCTAGCTAGCACAAGGTCTCTGGTTTGATCCCCATTAACCACATACAACAATACTGGGCCATGGTGACTCAGGCCCACCAGCAATTAGTACACATACCACAGTGCCAGTCATGGTGGCTCACGCCTGTAATCCCAGCATGTGGGAGGCAGAGGCAGGATTGTTGAGTTCGAGGCTTGCCTGAGCTACATAGTGAGCTCAGGGGCAGCCTGAATTACAAAACGTGACCCTGTCTCAAAAAAAAAAAAAAAAAGGGTACGAGAGAAGTATTTGGAAATAGACTATTATTTGTGTCTGCGTGAGTATGTGTTTGGCAGTAAGTATGTCTTTGGGTCTTCTAATACCAACTCACCCTTTAGCTTCTCGCCTTGTGGAGAGAAAAGAGGCATGTGATTTATAATTTTGATTTAACAATCAATACTTTTTGAATTATCTGAATTTGTAAGTTAAAGACGAAACATATAATTATCTAATTTATCAGGAAATAGAAAATAAAGTGGATCTGTAATTTATAGATTTATAAGCAGCAACTTATCTTTTAGATTTTCTTATTGCTATCTGTAGCTATAGGAGAAAAAATGTATAACTATATATTTTGAGGCTTTTTCATTTCAACCACATTTCCCCTTAAACCTAACAAATACATTGCTGTCTTTGTTCACCAAGCCTTTTTGCATCCATAACATGTGCACACCTTAATGCTAAGCTACCTGTCTGATAGTACTGAGCAGATGAGGAGAGGTGTCTGCACAGCTCCTAGCAAGCGTTTTGACGGAGTGCAAGCTGTGGTTCCACGCGTTGCGGCTCCCTGAGAGCAGCAGGAGAGTGCAGCATGTGCCTGTAATCCCTGCCTCTTGCAAGACAGAGGCACAAGCACCCGATCTGAGAGGTCGCTTGTGCCAGCCGGGGCAACGCAGCACAGCACGTTTTCTTCAGGAGCATGTGGCTATATAATCTGTACGTTACTGATCATCAGAAACACAAAGGTTGGCACATTGCCCTAGCTGTCCCCAAACGTTTGGTGAGGAGAAAGCTACTTACCAAGTAATTTAATAAAAGCCCTGTGGCTTGTGCAGATTTGCAAAATTATGTCATTCAAGGAGGACTCTTACTTTCTTCAGTTGGTGTGAGCAAAAGTGGCTATGAATACAAAACTGGCCAATTGGGAAAATGGCCTGCAGTGTTTAGTGATCACCTGGTGTTTATGCCCTTTTTCTAAGAACTTCTATGTAAATACACAAGATCATTCAGAAGTTTGAGACCTGAAAGGACCAAAGCTTGTTCTTTATGGTATTGGTACAATGAACAGAGGGATATGATTTTGAGGATATGTGGAAAACACTGCTCTGTAATATTTCTGACATACTTTTCTGCCAGTATCAGGAGTCAGTTTAAATTTCCGTGTACACATGGTAGTAGTGGCTCCTTACCTATACACAGCTGGACCCTGAAGGTCTTGATACTGTAGGGAACGTTTCCACATTTCAAAAAGCCTCTCAGAAATCATATGCTTTCCCAAAATATTACTATAAGCCAAAGGGACAAGTTTCTTCTTTTTTTTCTGGAACAGATATAACATCAGCTCTTAGGAAAACTGATGTCTGTTTTTCAGACAACTAGAAACCTTCCCTGTGCTACCACTGATAAACCAAGTGACCCTTTCCTGTGCATACTTCAAGACCTCTTAAAAGTCTCGCTCTGAAATAAAATTTTCTAAGGAAATCTGAACCCAGCATTTTATTTACATACTATGCTTTTTTTTTTTTTTTTTTTTTTTTTTTTTTTTTTTTTTTTTTTTTTTTTTTTTTT